>BLSH010375200.1:199854-222799 GCA_018402905.1 Glandirana rugosa
TTTGATTACGTCGAGACATTAGTAATCATATAACAAGTAAAGAAAAAAAATACATTCTTCACATTAATAGATATGTCGTCCCGATCACTTTCTCTTTTTTTCGTCATGTGCCTCAGCTAGTCAAGTACACTCCTGTTCTACGAACGACTATCTTCCCCTCTCGTCCCCCTGTTTCTCGAGTAGTAACACGACAAAGAGGAAAGTGACAGGTCAGGATACGACCCCGCCCAGGCCCTACTGAAGCCGAGTCTCCTTCCCCCAACATACTAAGACTGGTTGTCTGACCTCCTGTAGATCACCGTCTTTTTTGGACGTTATATAACGTCCTCCCACAACAATGGGTGCCACTTGCCGACGTGTAACTATGTTACACGGTCGGCAAGTGGTTAAAAGATACCAAAAGAAAACCTGATTTTGCAGTACTTTTTTCTGCCACTAGATGTCCTCCAGTCTGTTGGTCAGAATCATACAACCCCCTTCCTCTGAGCCGAAGTCATCCCGGACCCGCCCCAGCATAGGACTGGACAGTGAAAGGAGAAACAGCACAATGATGAGCTCTTTGTCCCCCTGCTCTCCCCTTCTATCAGCAAGCATCTTGTCCTCACATGAACTGATCGACTCCGTGTACTGCTTTTTTTCTCTTTCACTAGCCCTGCTGTATAGATAATTACACTTCTTACATAAAAAAAAGAAATGAACAATATACTAATGATTACAGAGCTGCATTAGTTTGTGCCTTTTTTAATCTGTCTGGAGTTTAGCTTTAACTTAATCTGTAGATTTTTGCAGCTAATGAATAACACAAATGAAAAGGTTTTTAGGAGGTATGAGGCATAAAAGTATATGCCAGGAAAGAAGAATTTGGGATAGAAATTCTGGGACTTCAAAAACTACAAAGGGCAGAAGTTCTTTTATGATGTGCAAAAAAACATCAAATGAGCATAGCAGGTGGAGAGTAGAGAAATGGGTTTCAAAAGATAAACTGCACCTTAGGAAAAAATGTACATTTTCTTAACGCATATATTTCATAAAACGGTTCTATTTCTACTTTTGTGTGCTAACTTGCCTTGTCGCTGCAGATCCAAACCTCACCCACATTCCCACTGACACTACAATGACTTTTTACCTCCCTTATCGCTGTTCACCCTAAACTATGTACTTGCACAAAAGGTCAGCCTATTTAGGACTTTAAAGTGGATGTAAACCTGATTCATGAAATTTGACCTGGGCACATATACCCTGTATCTGTAGTGTTTACTTATCTCTCTCCAAAGCACTAAGTCATGTGTCTTTCTGCTGTTTCGGTCCTCTGTTATCAGCATGATAACTTCTGACAAGCTCTCTGACAACTCTGATAAAACCAGCCTGAAATTTGTGTTGGGGAGGTTGCTATAAATAGATTAGCTGATAGCTTGTCTTGTCACAGCACAGCTCTGCACATTCCTTCCTTCCTCTGCCTATGAGGGGGGTGTGTGCCTTTCCTCCAATCAGCTGTTACACAGTGTATGCCCAGACTACACTCTTACTGTTGAATGAGGAAGTAAAAATTCTAACAAGATGTTAGAATTCTAAAGAATATAGAAAGGGGAAGACAGCAGATATACATGTAAAACTTATGTAGGGAGATTTGTTTCATCCCTGTGTATCATCTGAGGATTTTCACTTCAATGGGTATAGGAGAGAGTTTACATCCACTTTAAAGATGAAGTTTAGGTATACATATTTTTGTATAGTTACATTAGTCCAGCTTTGACCAATGTAATATTTGTGTCATGCCAGAATGATCCCAATGGAAGCTGGAAATCACTATAGTTGTCATTTAGAGAACACTTTGCATTTCTTAATGATTGTAAAGCGTTCCTTAGACGGGGCAGTGATGTCACAATCTCATCTTTGTCTAATCAGAGGACGCTTTGCATAATTTTTAACATACCATGATGCAAAACATCATGGCCACATTATGTGCACACCCCTGTTCACTGCCTTTGCAGCTTAACCACTTAGATCCCAGGCACTTTCACCCCCTTCCTGCCCAGGCCAATTTTCAGCTTTCAGCGCTGTTACACTTTGAATGGCAATTGTGCGGTCATGCAACATAGTTACATAGTTAATCCTGTTGAAAAAAGACAAGTCCAATAGAAGGGAGAAAAAAAAAATATACAATCCCATACCCACAGTTGATCCAGAGGAAGGCAAAAAACCTCAATAAAGCATGATCCAATTTGTTCCAGCGGGGGAAAAAATTCCTTCCTGATCCCCCAAAAGGTAATCAGATGTTCCCTGCACCCATATGAAATGTTTATCATTTTTCTTCACACAAATAGAGCTTTCTTTTGGTGCTATTTAATCACTGCTGGGTTTTTCTCTTTTGCAAAATAAAAAAAAAAAAAGACAGAAAATTTATAAAAAACAGAGTTTTTCTTCATTTCTGAAAATGAATAATTTTAGCCCGAAATGTATACTGCTACATTCTTGGAAAATTAGGAAATAAAAAAAATGTTTAAAATTTTTTAACATACTGTCACCAGTGCAGTACAACGTCATCATCTAACTGGTGTGGCACTGATCAGGGACATGTATGACAGGGACAGGGACAGGGATGACTGTATGTAAAACGAAAAACAAAAAAAAATTTCAAAAATTTGTTTTTCAATTTTTTAAATATTTTTATTTCTTTCTATTACAATTTATTTTTACATACTATGACAAGAGAAATACAGTGTTACCATGGTAACAATGTACTACTCTGGGGAGGTGATCAGGATTTTTTTTTTTTTACACACTATGATTGCTTATAGCAGTGTCCTGACAGTTATAAGCAGCCAAGATTCATTCAGTTTGTATTGTTGTGATTAGCTGTGATTGGCCACAGCTACTCACATAGTACAGATGGGCTGTGATTAACCCTGTCTATACCATGTGATCACCGTAACCAATCACAGTGACCAATACAATAGCCCACAATGAAAAGCATGAATCAAAGCCATTCGTTGTGTACAATTGTCATGTGGTCTGCTGTGATCACAGTGATCACATGGTACTGGCAGCGGGTCGGTATAATGATCTGTCATCTGCTGGGTCAGGTGGACACATCGGGTGACAGATTGCACTGGAGCGTGGCCCGATCCTGGGAGGACGTCATGTGATGTTCACCCAGGATAGTAGAGCTCCCACCCAGCCTATTGTAAAATGACAAAGGGGTTAGGGAGAAACAGTTTGGGGGAAAGGGAAAACATGACTCAATCAGTTGTTTTTACTGCCCCCTGACCACAAGCGTTACACAATTTCGAAAGTTTAGGCCGGCCATAGATGGCACGAATCTTGGCCAGTTTAGCAGGGACTGGCAGCATTTGGATCAATCTATGGGCCTTTTGTACAACCAGCCCGTTGGAAAATATTTGCTCAATCAGTGCCGCCTATAACTGACAGTGCTGATGGGTGTATTCTGACGGCAGGGAAGTTCCCCACTGTCAGAATACAAAATCTCTACGGAAGGAATTCCCCCATCCACCTCGAATGTGTAGATGGGGAAATTGATTAATTTTCTTTCATTCAACCCGCTGATTGAACGAAAGAAAATGAATCATATATGGCCTGCCTTACCTTCACCTCTTGTACAGGTGACACATTTAATGTAGGTAGTATTGGTCATGGAAACAAATAGAGGGTGACTCTACCTGCCTTGATAGGGACAGCAATAAAATCTTTAACCAATTACTAGTCTATCAAAAAAAAAAAAAATGTATGTAAAAATGTAGGAGAAAATGAAACAGTATTCGCATTAATGGTTAATGTGAAGTTCCATGATGTCATTTCTAAATGGAGAAAGCAGTGTTTTTGTTTTTTTCCAGATTCTGTAGTCCGCATCGGGACCTGAAGCTTGAAGGTTACAGTGTACTGGGTGGGGCGGAGGGTGTTGCGATTAAAGTGTAGTACCCGCTACAGAGGGAAGGTTCCGAGCAAAATACCCGTGATCCTGTGGGTGCAGGTTCGGCGTACAAACCTTGTCCAGGTAATGAGAAAAATCCAGAAAACCGCACTCCAAAAAGTGTTGCGATTAAAGGCTAAGAGAACCAAGTGAACCAAGAGAGCTGCCCAACACAGTCAGAGGGACTGGTAAAAAGAGCAGTGGTGCTGCTGGCAAAGGAGTCAGGAGGCTCTGCATTTTCAGTTGACTGTCCATGTTTATAGTGGTAACCCCTGCATGGACAACTGATGTTATGTGAATCTTCTGTTCTGTTTAATAAAAGTGGGCTGCTATGCACCTAATATACAATTTGGACTTATTGGAAAAGTACCTAGCACATGAGTATAGTAACTATATATAGTATATGTATAGTATAGTTTAGTATAGAATTGGGCGAACAGTTCGAGCCGAGCAAAAGTTCAGGTCGAACATCGTTGTGATTGATGAAGGATCTACAAACGGGGACTATTGTTTTTTTATTTTTATAATAAAGGAATTGTCAAAAATGTCATCTGTCTATTTATTTTTGATACTTTTTTTGGTGAATGAGTAGGGGTACATTCTACTTCATACTCATTCACATGGTGGGGCAAGATCTGGGGGTTTCCAAATTACGATAAGCCCCCTGCCTACAGACCCCACAACCACCAGTCAGGGTTGTTGAGAAGAGGCCCTTGTCCCCATCAACATGGGGACAAGGTGCTTTGGGGTTGGGGGGCAAAGCACCCCCCTCCCATTTGAGGGGATGTGGCCTTTTTACATTTGCAATGTTCAAATAATTCTGTGGAAACCGAACCGGGGGGTGTTTGGCCCAACTCTAGTATAGTATAGCATAGTATATGTAATGTGAATAGTAAAGTATTTCTCCTCAATACCACAATATCTAGTACTTTATATAGTAGACATGATTGAACCACTTCAGCCCCGGAAGCATTTCCCACCTTAGGACCAGAGCACTTTTTGCGATTCTTTCTCATATTTATTCTGATGATTCATATTCTGATATTCTCATTATCAAAAGTTGCAGCTTTTACAAACCATGAGAATAAGCTCTAACGAGCAGGGCCCTCCAATTCCTCCTGTATTGTATTGTAACTGTACTGTCTGCTCTCATATTGTAAAGTGCTGCGCAAACTGTTGGCGCTATATAAATCCTGTATAACAATAATAATAATGAGAATACATTTCTGGTATTTTTACAATTTTTTTTTTTTTACTAGTAATGGCGGTGTTCTGCGATTTTTATCAGGACTGCGATATTGCGGCGGACATGTCGGACCATTTGGACACTTTTTTGGGACCAATGACATTTATACAGCGATCAGAAATTTAAATATCCACTGATGACTGTATAAATGTCATTGGCAGGGAAGGGGGTTAACCTGCAGGGGGCAGTGAAGGGGTTAAATGTGTTCCCTGTGTGTGTTCTAACTGTGTGGGGGCAGGGCTGCCAGGGGCATGAGAGATCTCACTGATCTCGAGTACAGGGATCAGTAGATCAGTCATGTCCCCCCTCACAGAATGGGAAACCGCTGCGTTTACATTGGCGGTTCCTTGTTCTGGCTCTGTCACAGGTAGGGTTGCCACCTCATCCCTTTAAGCCAGAACAAATATTAATTACACAGGTTCTGTGGCTGATCAAGGTGGTAATTGAACTCACTTGGTGTCTTATCACCTTTAAATTAGCCTCAGAACCTGTGTAATTCATATGTGTTTGGGTTTAAAGGGATGAGGTGGCAACCCTAGTCACAGGTAATCGCAATCTTGTGCGGCAAGCACAAGCGCGCGCCACCGGTGCCCTCTAGTGTCGTGCCCGCGAGTGCTGACTATAAGCATCCTTTTTTCGGGACAGAGCCACACTGTTGCCGCTTATAGTAGTTACGCAGTCAGGAAGTGGTTAATATTGCGCTTTTTTGTGCAGTTTGTGCAGTTTGTGCAGCGCAATATAAAAATTTACACAATATATTTTGGCTATATATACACTTCAAGCATCACGTTTTCACATACATACAATATATAAAAGAAACTCTAAAAACCCAATAGATTCTCTTCAGCATGCTGCAAAGTTAATCCTTTCAGCTCCATGGTCTTAGTACTTCATCCATAAGCCCCATACACACCACTACCTAATATCTAGCTATGCTAAGGAAAGTTCACTTTGTCTCAGGCCACACTCCGCTCTCCTCCCATTGATAGTCGGCGCACGTTCCAGGTCCTCTGCCTTCATTTCCCACACTTAGAAAAATGTTAACAAAAGAACCTCGTGGTCCAGTAATCCCCCAAACCAGACAAACCATGACTTCATATTTGGGCTGGTAACTAAACAGGCACACTAAAACAGCAACAAAAGATCCTTCTAGCACAAAAATCATAGAATAAAAGGAGAAATAAATACAATAAAAGGACAAATACAGACGGCAGCAAAGTTCTCTGTGGCTATTTAGGACTTGCCCGTGACTAATTGTCCTGCTTCATTCATAGCGTGAGCAAAAGCAGCCCAACGGCTGCGGTTTTTCTTAATGGAAGCGTATTTTACAATATACCCGAAAAGCAGAAAACACACTCGGAGATAATTGCTTTGCCAGAGCCCTCTGTTTACCGCAGCCTGTAAGACTTTGCACATTAAATGCTTTGCTTTCATTGTGGTGGCCTGATCAGTTAATTCAAGAACGATACCGCACACCTCTGTATTTTCTGTTTGGAGTGCGTCTGCACAATTACGTCCCCGAGGCCTGATTATTTTTTGGAAAAAAAAAAAAAAACATTTCTTAAGCTGACTTCCCTTAGAGCCATTTAAATTGTGAGGTGTTCCCATAGCCATATAAAGGAGCAACTGTTTTTTGTCAACCCCAACCCCCTCCACTACCTCTTATCTTATTTTATGCTGCAGGTCTGCGTGGGATGGTAACGTGTTCTGTACCTGCTCAAAAGTACGTAAGTGTCTAAGTCTTCAATCGGTTTATTGCTTAACCACTTTGCTTCTCAAAACTGCACACCCCTATGGACCAGAGGAATTTTTATAATTCTGCTATTGGCCGATTGATTTGGCAATGACTTTGTTATTGCTTCTAATAACAAAGTAGTACATCATTTGTTTTTTTAGGACATACAACGTCTTTTTTTTTTGTAATACTGTCATGCAAAAATGCTTTCAGTTTTTTAATGCAATCCATAGACAAATACAGGCGGTCCCCTAGTTACAAACATCCGACTTACAAACGGAGGGAGACAACAGGAAGTGAGAGGAAATCTCCCCCTAGGAAGGGAAATTCACTCCTGTAAGAGTTATTATGGGAAAAAGGGGTCTCCACTGAAGCTTTATTACCAATCCTTATTTCCACAACAACCCAAAATTTTCAAAATCCAATTATCATTGGGACAAGAAGTGAGGTGAAATCTTCTGAACAGAAACACAGACAGCAAAACAAACATTACATGGGGTGTTAACCCTTCCCTATGCTACCCAAAAAGCTTAAAAATAGTTTTTTTTGGCTGAGACTTAAAAAATGTACCTGTTCCGACTTACAAACAAATTCAACTTAAGAACAAACCTACAGTCCCTATCTTGTTTTTAACCCGGGGACCGCCTGTATGTAAGAAAACAAAAAAATATATATATATTTTCCACTTAGCTTAGTGAGTTTAAAAAAAATAGTGTCATTAAAAAGTATACATTTTATCTATCATTTGCCCTGTTTAAAATGACACTGAAATAATGATCCTGGTACAAAGCATTGAAAAACTAAAAATAAATAAATAAACACATTAATAAATATAACAAATGCAAATGAAAAAAAATTACATATAAATGCTTAGAAAAACAGGAATTAACCACTTTTAGTTTTACTGCTACAGGGCGGCCATGTTGCGCAGGATCATGCATATATACATGATCCTGCACTTCCGGGTAGAGGGCACGAGGGTGTGAATCTACACAGCAGTGCTGATAGTTCGTTACAGAGGTCTATGTAAATACGGCAGATTGCCGTTCTGTCAGTATTGAAGGCATGGATCCTCTGTTCCTGCAAATCAGGGACACCAATCCATGCCTTCCCCTAGTAAAAGCACCTCCCCCACTACAATAAAACACAGGCTAGGAACACAGTTAACCCTTTGATCTCCAGTGTCATTAGTACAGTGGCAGTGCATATTTTTAGCACTGATCACTGTATTAGTGTCACTGGTCCCAAAAAAAACTCTAGGGGGAGTTGGGAAGAATTTATATGGAATGTATGAAGAAAATATGGGAGGAAGGAAAATCCAGTGGACAAGAAGTAGAATAAAGGGACGGGGGGGATAGGCAAGGCAGGGGTCCCTCCGGTCACTACTGATCTATAGGGAGTGGCAGAGAAGTATAGAGGGAGGGGGGTCAAAGGCAGACACTAGGACATACAGGCAGTCCCCGAGTTACGAACGGGTTATGTACTGTAGGTTCGTTCTTAAATCGAATTTGTTTGTAAGTCGGAACTGTACATTTCTAAGTGTAACTTCAACCTGTGCAGTGATGTGGGATGTTCCGGGCACTGCTATGTGTGCAGTTGTGCTATATGGAGCTCTCGTGGCTATGCTATGCAGCACTTTGGGATTTGTCTGGCGCTGCTCGGCCGTATCCGGGACCAGTGTGGAGTGCAATCGGCCAGCAGTGACGTCACACCACCCCCGTTCGTAAGTAGGAGTCGTTCGTAACTTGGATGTTCGTAAGTCGGGGACTGCCTGTATCTGGGTTTTTGCAAGCAATAGGGTAGAGAGGCACGGGGTGAGAAATGCCACCTATACAGCATATTTTTGTGGTGGCCTTTGACAAGGTTTCAAAGACTGGATCAAGTTGTACTATGGTCTGATCATGGTCTACTGCACGGTCAAACCCCTCTTATCAAAGCCTGAACTGCAACTGCTGGAGAGTGTCCTGAAGCAAGAGGACCTGTCAGGGACAGCTGCTATGTTTTGTGAAGCCCATCTTTAAATAAACGTTGGTCATGCATTTAACTTATTTCCGAGTTTTCGTGTTTTTTTTAGTTTTTTTCAGCATCATTCAGGTTCAGCCAAGTTGTAGTAAGCCTCTATCCTTCTTACAGAGTGACATTTCACATTGGCCTTGTCCTTGGTTTGGGGTAAAGTTTAATCAAGCAGCTAAGCTTTCTGATGTATGGGTTAAAGCCTGTTACTGGACTGGGACAATGATTGATGGTTCCATTAAATGTCACATAAGGTTGGAACCAGCACAGAGGCAATACATCATGATAGAAGTACATGTTATGAACATGGACATGTATGATATTAATGTCAACATACAAAATAAAGATTTCTAAGGTATGGAATAATGGGACTTTCATAATTATAGAGTATATGAAGCATACAAAAAAAACAGGATTTATCCGGACTGTGTTCCTGGTTGAGGTTGGCTGTGGGACATAAGTTATGATTAATGATTGTGTCACAGTGGATATATAACCTTTGCACAAGAAGAGTACAAGGTTAAAGTGGATCCATACCTACAATGCTAGCATAAATATCTGCTAACCATTTTCCTGGAATACATAGATAAAGAGAAATATTTGTTATTGCTGGAGAAAATGCTGGTCCAGTCTTTTTGCTTGGACTGACCATACATCCAAATGTGTATGTACTCGCTTCTTGTAATCTCTGCTGAAGTAAAGGGACAAAGCTGGCCCATAATCCTAAAACATTTCTTCAGTTAGGGAAAGTCATTCAAGACACAGAATATATCCTTGCTCAATGAAGTTAAAAGAGAAGTATGGGAATGTTTTTTTTTAGAATCATACTTACCTTGCTAGATGCAGCATCGGTCTGGTGCTGCCTGTGTCCCCTGCCAGCTCTAACACTGAGAATTATTTTTCTTTATCTGTAACACTGAGAAATGATCAATCAAACACTGTCAATTGCTCAGTTCTCAGAGCTCCCTGAGCAGACAGCTGGTGTCTGTCAGTCACTGGATCTCTGCTCTGCCCCCCCCACCCCCACACCATGCTCACTGTAGTGTTAGGCTATGGAGGATCCGGCTCAGGCTCTCAGTGGCTCACTTAGTGGTTGAGTCGGGTGCCAGTCCAGGCATGTGGGTGGATCCCAACCATGTGGTCGCGATATTTCCCGAGCCTGGATCGGCTTTGTGAAATCAGCCGATAGCCGGCTTCGGCCCGCTGTCTGCTGAAAACGGGCCACAGGAGTACAGAAGTGACTAAATTCCTGTGATCCACAGGAGAAGTACAGCCAAACGAGCTTTGGCTGTATTTCTCCTTTAAACATTTAGTTTCCTTTAGGTAATGTGACCTAGAATGCCTGGGAACTTGCATATAACAACTCAGAGGCATATTTCTGGTGACTTTGCCATCCTTAGCCAGCCCCACACCTCCACTGCCTAGGTAACCTATTTAAGTGGACCTTCGTCTACAGTCTTGGTCCACTTTCTTAAAGTGGTATTAAACCCAAAAAAAATGTATTATATTGTAGCTTACCAATTCTTAGATGTGGTGGCTATATTTGTTTTCTTTTTTTAGACTTTCTTTATTCTATTTTTATCTTGCGAACTGGCCAGTAAGTCTGTTGTTCTTCAGACCGAGCTCTCACACTTGCTAGATGTATCAATTACAGTAATGAGACAAACCATTTAACACTGGCAGGGTTGCTTACAATGATCAGTTCTATTAATTTATGTCAGAAACAATTGAGTACCTTCCATGATACTTTTTTTATTTGCACTAAGGCTCCTTTCACACTGAGGCGTTTTACAGACGCTATTTAGCTAAAAATAGCGTCTGTAAAGCGCCTTAAAAAATCCCCCCAATCCACCCCAATGTTAAAGCCCTGAGTGCTCTCACACTGGGGCGGTGCGCTAGCAGTTTGTTACAAAAAGTCCTGCAAGCAGCATCTTTGGGGCGGTGAGGGGAGCGGTAATATACCGCTCCTCTACCGCCCCTGCCATTGAAATGAATGGCAATCGCTTCCGCCTCAGTAGCACTGAGCGCCGGCACTTTTAACCCTGTTTTAACCCCTTGTGTAGGGTTAAAAGCGCGGCGCTCCCGCCATAAAACTAGCGGGGTTTTACCGTGACCGCGGCTGCCACTTCAGTGTGAAAGTAGCCTAACATAACATTTTTTCAGGACAAGCTTTTGGGGTGTGTCCCCTTCTTCAAAGTCCGAGCACTGTTGGGGCCTTGATGAAGGGGACACCCCGAAAGCTTGTCCTCAAAAATGTTATGTTAGTGCAAATAAAAAAGTACCACAGACAGTACTCAATTTTTTCTGTCACAAGTGCACAGATATGGCTACAATCAACTCATTTATGTAAAACCTGGGCATACATCAGTAAAAAAAATGGATTGCTGTATACCTGTTTATAAAGAGTTAGCTGGAGTTTGGCTTAAATTTGCTAGTACATCTAACATTTTCCTCCCCCAGACTAACAATGCTGCTATCCAAATGTACCCCCTGTGCTCAGTCATCCAGAGTGGGGGCACTTTAATACAGGAGGTGTGTTATTAGCCAGATTACCAGGTGAAAACAGAGGAAAAAAAAGCCCCCCCAAAAAAAGAAAACAAATGCAACCATCACATCTAAAGGATTGGTAAGCTGCAATATATTACATTGTCGGTTTTGGGTTTAACACTGCTTTAAACCCTGTTTGGAATGATATATACAAAGTTCTCTGCAGCAGGTAACCTTCCTACATTTGGTTCTAAATAAAACACTTGGTTAGAAGGATTGTGTATAATCATACATATGTTGCTTTACCGGGGCTTAGTAAACATTGGTACAGGCACAGTGAGCTTGAAGTGTCTTCAGGTCAGTGCCTGTGTCTGAAGAGTCCTGCAAGACCTTGACTTATCTCTAAGTAAGGTTTTAAGCTAAAATGTGGCCAGCAAACCCCCCCTCCCCTTTCCCCACATGACCATGTGGCCAAGTGACACGTTGGGTCTTCTATCTTTGGGTCTGCAGAGTGGAATAATCCTTCTTCTGATGCCCATGTCATAGCCTGATGAAAAGGATACTAACAATTGGGTCCATCAATGGGGATCTCATGGGGTCCAGAGGAATCCAGTGGTGGATTGGCGATATTAAAATAAGGAATCAGTTGGCGGCGGGTCTGGATTTTAAAGGTGGATCACAAGTCATCAATCTTGGAAGTGTTACTAAGAAGGGTCATGTGATGGTGGATCCAGGTATATTAAAAGGATGCAGAATGGGTTGGTTTTCCAGTTTTTCCAGATATGGGCTTAATGTGTTTACAAATGGCAAAAGCTCAGTGGACAGTAGAGGTTCTGATATTTGAGAGCTGAATGATAGGGGGTGGGGATAAGCATCAGGAGGGGTGGGAGTTCATCTTGACTTGAACGGAAGTCAAAGCCTTATTTTCAAAGCTTTGGTGGATATAACAGGTTCACTTTATTATGCCCAGGGTGTTGTTTCCTTCTTTCTACTACCTAGGCTGGGCATCAGTCAAATCAGCTGTTGCATTAACTAATGCACAGCTCAGCGCAGAGAGGCACTTGGAGGGCTGAAGAAGGATTTTCTGATAAGAAACGTCCATTTCAGGGCTTGCCTTTGGTCATACATCAAGCTATAATTGTGCTGTTTGTCAAAGACATATGCCTTGGAAAAGAGCTGAATTAACAGACATAGAACAGGACAAGTAATAACGGAGCGGGTCTATTGATAAAGTGGGCAGCTTGGATACCTGCAACCACTTAAAAGCTAATCAGGAAGATCTCTGCAGAAGGAAGATGACCGAGATTTTGCTAACAAACTCATGCTCATAAATCATGGCCATAATGCACCAGTACTAAGGCAAATTAAAACTTCTTTAAAGTTTAAAATTAGTTTGATGTACTTGGATACACAATCCATTATCTATTCATTATATTGGCTAGACTAGCGTTCTATCCCCACTTTTCCATGTACTATAGCAGGAAACCAGGTACTGATGTAATAATTGGAGCCCTGTAATTTGCATTAGAAGGTGCAGTGATTTTGAAAACATTATTTGTTTATTTGTGTAAAGTGTGCAGGCACATACTGTGTATCTATGTGTTTTATATTATACATATGTACTGTGTAAATGTTTAGGGTTGGAGACTGCCTCTTATTCTCTTTATGTAACCATCAGACTTCAACCTTTACCATCTGCTGGCCATTACTCAGCACTGCAGTTTTGGTCTGTGCAATGTACACCTGCACTAATCAGGGAGGATTAAATAGACTGTTGGACACTCAACCTGTGCATTATCAACAGGTTAGTCTGTCTGGATTTGAGTGTGCCTGACTGTCTGTTGATGCCCTGGATTACTCCTGCAAATTGTCTGGATAGTGTTTGCTCATATTAGATTATACAAGATATAACCAGACAAGAAACAGGAAGTGGGCTGTATAAGGTATTTACTGGCAGAAAAAAATGTTTTACTATCCAATGCTAAAACAACAAGGGCAGGCGATTTAATAGATGGAAAATTGAAAAAATGACTGAAGGTCCACCTTAAACACCTTCTTTAAAATCAGTAGTCCACTACTACCTACTATTTAATTCCTTTATTTTCCAAAGAAAAAAATTGAAGGATGCATGCAACTGGAAAGCCATCATCAAATACAGAATCATGGAGACAAGGTGTATATCAGAATAGAGCAACATTATACATAGTAATAGAGGGTACAGTATTCTTATTCTTAGATCTTGAAAAACCTAGAACAACATGTAAGTGCACTCCATGGTCTGTAACCGTAGCCCGCCGCAAAGGCGAGCAGCGTTGAGCACCCAGGTGCCTAGCTGAAAGCTGCACGTCCAACTGGTCTTCCAACCGCCCCATCAACCTTTCTGAACCGAAAAAAGAAACCAAAAACCTTGTCCCCTACTATTTAATACTTTACTTAGAAAAAAATAAAAATGGATATACTATATAAGGCATAGGACTTGAAATCACTGGCCTCTGTTTACCATGTTTATAGCTTTTGATAAACTCATAATTTCAATTAAAGCTTTTTTAAAACTATCCATGAAGAACAAAAGCAGGCAAAGGAAAGGCTTATTTTACAGCACGCACATTACATTTCTTGTAGCTACCTATTTGTATGCTTTCTGCTACCTTGGCCTTAAGAAAAAGCAGGAATAGCCTTGCCAGGGAAAAATAGGAACACATATACATCAAGAAGATGTATTCAGACTTTTGTAGATGGGTTCTTATTGGCAATAGCAGGAACATCCCCCGACTATGCTGCTCACAAAGCAAAATGGTTCCAATGCAGTGTTCAGTTAGATTGGTTACTTCTCTGATCATATGGCAGGTGAGGGCTGAAGGGGATAGTATGTAGGAAACATGGTGGGGAACTGCTGGCTTCCAGAGTTAAATTCTATGCCAGGTTGGACATCAACAGGGCACTGGACAAAACAAATATTTATTCTTTAACTGATTTGTTGAAAGAAACAAAATGTGTAGGGCATGAGACTTCATAAAGCCTTTAACTCATGGATTAAACTTTTTGTGGAACTATAGCAAAAAATGTTTTGATGAAGAAAAAGTTGACACTATTGTGAGTAAAGAGCAGTCCATGTCAAGAACAGTCCATTTGGAATAGCAGCTGTGACCCCATAAGTGATGTAATACATGTCGCTTCTGGGATTAATAGTTGTAGAATGGATCGAGGAACAGATGTTCTCCAAGTTTCTCCTCCTTTCAATGGGGAAGCCATTTCCCACATATCTGGGGTCCCTGGAGGAACAGTAGAACAGGAGGGACCAGGAACCACTACAGGTACCACCATGGGGTCTCTAGAGCTGTCCAATCACTTTTGTCAGAAAGCCCTGCATCAGGTCTTAAATCCTTGATGCAACTACTTGTCTAGCATGACGTTTATAAATTATGCTTGGTGGACAAGTGATTAAGGAGGACTTCAACTGTGCAAACTGTGTTCAAAGAAAAGAACGTAGAGGAGAGAGGACTAGTGACCAGTAATGCCTGTGACCTCATTTCCCCATTACTGACATTACTTTCAGCAGCTTATCTCTGTATGGAGAGCTTTGCTTCACCATGTTAGAGCTTCTCCTTTGATGACTGGTGAACTGGGGACTGGTGGCGAAATCATCAAGCAACTGCAGGAGATGCAGAGGAAGCAAAGGTTCGAAGAATGAATCAATATTCTTCCACTGGTGGTCCTCAGGTACAACCATCTCTCCGCAAAGGAGATGGGTGAGGAGCACAGTAGACCATCATCAAATGTCACTCAAAATTCTCTAAGCCTAGCAGTCATATGCACACTGCAGATTATAGTTATGAGGAGGTGAATTGCAATTTTTTAGGGCACAACAAAATCCAGAACAACAGGTCACATTTTGAGGGCGCTGCTTAGTCACAGTTAACAATTTCCTATGACAATACTCTTCACTTTTTGAGTTCAGGTCCACTTTAAATAATTAAACACATGCATAGCTAAATCCACTTCATCTGCGTTCTCAGCAAAGCACAACTTTTGGATGTTTCTGGATGGCTTCATATTTGAAAGAGAAAGTAACAGGGAAATGTTGGAGCACCTTAAGCTGGCAGAAACACGGTGAGAAAAACAAAGTCTCGAATTATAGATGGAAGATTTCATGGCCTGAGCTTCCAAGGGATAGAGGTACCGATAAGAGACCTAGTCCACCAGTACTCTACAACTAAAATATATCTTTTGGGTGAACCTTGTTTCATGCTAGTAGCAAACCATGCAAATAAAACATAATTGGGAACAGACACCCACATGAATTATCAACTCTGCCTCACATTTTGCTTGCTACAGCAACTCTTGAGGATAAGTGCAAGCTTTATATAGAACATAGTGCCACACAGCTTTTTTTCCTGGATAATTTGGCTTGCTAATTGTCATCCATAAAGCAATAATGTATCCATCGCAAAAGTTAAGGATGAATGAAGATATTTAACCTCAGCCTACCCCACATTTAATAATACCAATAAAGAGAAGCAGAGGAGAACAAAGGACTCACTTTTCCCGTGCAATGGCTCAGACAAAAAGCTTGTAATGAATCATTAAATGGATATAATAGGCTGCATTAAAAAACAATAACTGACATTATCAGAGTCACAAGCATTTGGAAAATGGCTCCTTGGGTAGAGATGTGGACAAAAGATACCTCCACATGCATAGGCGATTGGGGTGCATTTTATGATGTTTCAGTCTGTGGTTCTATTTGCCTGCAGCTGACAAGTGTTCACCGCAGGTCATTGGCGAGATAATTAAACTATCGCTAAGTAAAATCAGTAAACCGTTCCTGCAGCCCAAAAATACTGTGAATGTGCTAAAGTCATAAAATCAACCATTTTTACTTTTAGGATGACTATAATTAAACTGCTTTGCAGCCCAAGTCATAAGGATATTTACATTGTTTCTGAATTGCCTTTTGTTACATGATGGCTGAACAGATTCAGTACAGGCGCAAGCACTGGGCTCAGGGAAAAGGTGGAGCATTGAAGTTAAAGTTGAACTCCAGGTATGATCTTCATTGTATGGTTACAATGGTCCAGCTTGAATCACATCTCATACCAGAGGAAGCTGAAAATCATTGTAGTGGTCAGCACTACTACAGTAATAGCCGCTATCGTCTGAGTCCTGGGCCAAGCTTTCTCTCTGCACACTGGCCACAGGGGGATGCTTGCTTGGCACTGCCATCATTCACAGAACGCCTTATATTTTTTATTAATGAATACATTCTCTGATGAGGTGGACAGGAGAGGCAGTGGCGTCATGAGCGCCACCCTCTTCCAATCAGCGCCACCCTCTTCCAATCAGCGAACACTATATATTGATAAAAAAAAAAAAAAAAACAGTACACCCCTGTGGTCACTCTGCAAACAGGAGACCATTCACCACAGGCTCCAGAAGATAGCAGCAACCATTGTAGTAGCACCAATTACTACATTGATTGTTAGCTTCTCGAGCGACCCCTCAGGTATGAGATATGCTTCCCTACATTGAAAACTGGACCAGGGTAAGTATGCAATAAGGATCATACCTGGATGTTAGCTTTAACCCGTGGCTTTGCTCTACAAAAAATACAACAGAGGTGATGTATAAGCTTGACTTTGACAATCATACAAAGATTAAAGCTTACAATAGAAATATGAGTTTTTATACAACCCAGCCTAGGCCAAAATGATGTCATACATCGCAGGAGCCTTCATGGGCATTTTTTTTCATCTGGAAGAAGAGCTGGAGCTGGAGGGAGGAGGGGCTTTTTCAGCTAAGCACACCTCCCTGCCTGCATGCCTGAGCTAAGGGCAGATGGATTCAAGAAAGTAAATGCTACATGAATCATCTACCCTTACACAAGATGGCCAAGGCCAGAAATGCTAGGGGAATGTTTTTCAAAAAGATTTCTCGCCAAATAAAGCACAGAGACATACACTATATTTCCAAAGGTATTGGGATGCCTGCCTTTACACGCACATGAACTTTAATGGCATTCAAGGCTTAGCCTGTAGGGTTCAATATTGAGTTGGCCCACCGTTTGCAGCTATAACAGCTTCAACTCTTCTGGGAAGGCTGTCCACAAGGTTTAGGAGTGTCTATGGGAATTTTTGACCATTCTTCCAGAAGTGCATTTGTGAGGTCAGGCACTGATGTTGGATGAGAAGGCCTGGCTGAAGCTGTTATTGCTGCAAAGGGTGAGCCAACTCAATATTGAACCCTATGGACTAAGACTGGGATGCCATTAAAGTTCATGTGCGTGTAAAGGCAGACGTCCCAATACTTTTGGCAATATACTGTATATGCATCGGTGAGCTTGCAGTGAATATTTAAAAATGAAGTGAATAGCATTTTTCGCTTTGCGGAACTAAGATACAGTTAAAGTAGAACTAAAGGCAACTTTTTTATTTTGGAAATAGTAAGGGAAAGTTATAACCCTTATGAGGTTATTTTTGCCATCTGTATTCCACTGGGACAATTTTCCTTCATTTCCTGTCCCATAGCCAACACAAGAAGTGAGCAGAAATCCCTCCAAAGTGAGGGAATCCTGGGGTGTCACCAGAACTAGTGTCCCTAATGGAAGATTTCCCCCTTATTACATGCTCTGGGGACAACCCATAATTTGGGATTTTCTTTTACTTTCACTTTTGATGATAATGGTAACCAGGACAAATAGAGAGATTGAATCTCCCTAATGGCAGCACAGACAGCAATAAAAACTTGACAGATGTTCTAATCCACCTCCATTCCTTGTTAACCTTTTGTTATACTTTAAAGCGGAGTTCCGCCCATGTAAAAATCAGCAGCTACAAAAAGTGTCGGCCACTCACCCGTCCCAGGCTTCAGTGATGTGGTCGCCCGAGAGCTCGCTCTTCGCCCCCTCCCCTCGGCGGCGCCGGCATCATAAATGCACCTTGTGACTGGCTGGCGTACCTTCTGGGACCTGTGATGTGTCCCAGAAGATCGCCGACAGGAACGGGGGAAGGTGGACTTCCTTCCCTGAGCCGTGGCGCCGGGGGAGGAAGTGGACCTGGGACCCTGTGGAAACAGGGTCCCTGGTCACCCCTCAAAAAAGAGACATGCCAATTGTGGCATGTCGGGGGGTCACCTTCCATTAAAGCGGAGGTTCCACTTTAGGGTGGAACTCCCCTTTAAGCCCTGTTTTAAGGGCATGCTCCCTACTGTAGGTTGATAGCTACTTCTTTGCCTTTATCCCATGGTAGTGCTGATGCTCCACTTCACTAATTAGCACAGGCAGAGGACAAAAAGCTTGAATCCAGAGCTTTTTTCCTAACAGGTACTTCTCTGACTTGGACCCAGTCTGGTGGGTTTCTCCATAGCAGCACGCTGCATAGCAAAGTTGGTACAGGTATAACTGAAGGGCTTAGTCTCCCCTTGAAATTGATGGTTACCCTAATTCCATTAATGGTGATAACCTTTCATGCCAACTGGCAGAATTAAAGGGCCAAAATGCATTGTGTGAAGAGCATAAACCTATAACCAAGTTTTGATTAATGAGTGGGGGCATGCTATCATTGTTATTTCATATACCAATAATCATACCACTGCAATACCATGCCTTGTGTGTATTGATCACCATGACTACAATCATGCGTCAGACCGTCAGTGCTGGAACCTCTACTATATGACTATGGTAGAGACATTAGACTGCTGCCTCCAGGGGGTCATGATCAGATCTCATCAGTTCTACATGCTGTATAAAGCACATTTGATTTTTATACATATAGTAAATAAATTATTTATAAAATGCTGTCAAGTTACACAGAAATCCACAGTACACATTATTCTTTTGCCACTGGCTCTTACACTTTAAATCAAATGTAAATCACAAGAATGATCACAAGAATTTCAGACAATTTTTAACAATGTGAAGTTATTTCAAAGGTAATTTTTAATCTTTTTTAATAATTTTGATCCATGAAGATTCTTGTTTAGGTACTTCTTGTTACCAGGTGAAAATATCTGCCAATTACTCTCCTGTGTTGTCAAATGTGATTCCAGAGGAAACTACAATGCTCTGGCATTGAGAGTCAAAACCCTGCCTCTAGCAAGATGGCTGCCTCCACAGGGACAGTGCAGAACAGACAGCATACCTAGTAGGAAATGACCTGCAAGAACTTTAACCATATAGCGCTATGCTAATCTCATGTGCGCATTCACAATGGTACATACAGACAACATTTTTGAGTGGGTTTAGATTTGGGTGGAAGCCAATAAACCCTCCAGATTGTGGGAAAAAAAAAACTAAAGTACCAAAAGAAAAGCCCCACCAATACAATGCAGAGCATTAAACTTTCGTACAGACATTGTCCCAAGTGGGAACTGACCTGCAAGAACTTTAGGCATTTAGTGCTATGTAGACATGTGCGGTTAGTTTAGTTCCGAATTAATATTCAGACAAATTTTCGTTTTTCGGGTGTATATAAATTTCCGAATTACAATAGTACCGAATTTAAAAGAATCCGAAATAACGAAAAAGAAAATTCAGACTAAATTCAAATTGAAATCATTTTCAAATTGTTTTTGAATACTTTTCGATTTCAAATAGTTTTCAAATTCAAAACGTTTTCAAATTCGAATAGTTTTCAAATTCGAATTAGAATAGTCCTCAAATTTGAATCGTTTTCTAATTTCCAAAGAGAACAAAATAGAATAGAAAACAAAGGTATAGAACAGGAAAAAAAACAATAGACTAGAAAAGAATATAACAGAAAACAAAAGAATAGAATACTACAGCTCTGTTCCACTCCACCACATTATATTCTTTCATTTTCTTTCATTTTCTGTTATATTCCCCTCTATTGTATTCTATCATTTTCCATTATATTCCTCCACTTTCCACTCCACCCCATTCTTCCATCGAAAACGATTTGAATTTGAAAGCGATTCGATTTCAAAAACTTTTGAAATTCGTAAACTATTTGAAAGTGATTTGAAACCTTTTCTTATCGATTCGAAAACTTTTTTAATCAATTTGAAAACGAATAAACAAAACAAATTCAGAAAACAAAGTAAATGAATGAAACAAATCTAACTAAACTAACTTATGCAAATAACGAATCGAAACAAAACTAAACTAAACAAATTTTTTCGCTCTGCATATGTCTAGACTGCTATGCTAATGCAACGTGCATGTTCACAATGGTGCATATAGACACATATTTCAGTCATTTTAGATTTGGGTGGAAGCCAATGAACCCTCCAGAATGTGGTAAAAAAAACTAAAGCACCAAAAAGGAAAGCCCCATTAACACAATGCTGAGCACTAAACTCCATACAGCGTCTGTAGTAGGAACTGAGCTGCAAGAACTTTAACCATGTAGCCGAGGTTGCCTACCGCCTACTTGCCTATTGCTTTATGCTAATCTCACATACACATTCGCAATGGTGCCTACACACACATATTTGGGTCAGTTTAGATTTGGGTGGAAGCCAGTGAATTCTCCAGATTGTGAAAAAAAAACTAAAGCATGAAAAGAAAAGCCCCACCAATACAACAAAGAGCATATGAATTATATACAGACAGTGTCACTAGTAGGAACTGACCTGCAAGTACTTTAACCATGTAGCATTATGCTAATCTCACATACACATTCGCAGTGGTACCTACACACATATATGTGGGTCCGTTTAGATTTGGGTGGAAGCCAATGACCCCTCCAGATTGTGGGAGAAAACTAAAGTACCAAAAGAAAAGCCCCACCAACACAATGGAGAGCATTAAACGCCATACAGATAGTTTCCCGAGGAACAGACCTGCAAGGACTTTAACCATGTAGCTGTATGCTAATCCCATGTACACATTCACAATGGTACATACAGATACATATTTGCGTCAGTTTAGATTTGGGTGGAAGCCAATGAACCCTCCAGATTGTGGGGGAAAAAGTAAAGTACCAAAAGAAAAGCCCCACCAACAGAATGCAGAACAATACACGCCATGCAGACATTGTCACTACCAGGAACTGACCTGCAAGAACTTTCACCATGTAGCACTATGCTAATCTCACGTACACATTCACAATGGTATACACACATACAGTATTTGGGTCAGTTTAGACTTGGGTGGAAGCCAATGAACCCTCCAGAAGGTGGGAAAAAATGAAAGAACCAAAAGAAAAGCCACAGCAACACAATGCAGAACATTAAACTCCATACAGTGTCCTTAGTAGGAACTGACCTGCAAGAACTTTCACCATTTAGCACTATGAAAATCTCATGTACACATTCACAATGGTATACACACATACAGTATTTGGGTCAGTTTAGACTTGGGTGGAAGCCAATGAACCCTCCAGAAGGTGGGAAAAAACTAAAGCACCAAAAGAAAAGCCCCACTAACACAATGCAGAGCATTAAACTCCATAGTGTCCCTAGTAGGAACTGACCTGCACTTTGTATGTAGCGTTGTGAATGTGTACATGAGATTAGCAAAGTGCAGGTCAGTTCCTACTAGGGACACTATGGAGTTTAATGCTCTGCATTGTGTTGGTGGGGCTTTTCTTTTGGTGCTTTAGTTTTTTCCCACCTTCTGGAGGGTTCATTGGCTTCCACCCAAGTCTAAACTGACCCAAATATGTGTCTGTATGTAGCGTTGTGAATGTGTACATGAGATTAGCAGACACATATTTGGGTCAGTTTAGAATTGGGCGGAAGCCAATTAACCCTCCAGATTGTGGGAAAAAACGAAAGCATCAAAGGAAAAGCCCCACCAACGTGGAGCAAATAATCTCAATACAGACAAGGTCTCTAATAGGAACTGACCTGCAAGAACTTTAACCATGTAGCTCTATGGAAATCTCACATGCACACCCACAATGGTATACCTTCTGTTTACCATGTTTGTAGATGAAAAAAAAAAAGGTTTCTTATTGTGACTACTTTTGTTGACTCTGAAAGCTCAGCATACACACTGAAAATGCATTTATTCAAGATGTGAGGAATGTTATTCACCTTCTGTCTGAAGGAGAGGTAATCACTTTACCAAACATGGCCTTGAGCAATGATGTATTAAGCAGGAGCGCAGAATAGGCATGCATTTCATTCAAGCTCTGGAAACATCCATCAATCTCGAAGAACCTTGCTCTGAAGATAACTTATACATTAGGAAAGTTGGTTTCTGTAAAATCACGGGTCACACACCAGAGGTCAACAGAGGGAGATGATCGAGTTACTGATGTAGCTTAGCTCAGTCTGAGAGGTAATTAGCAACAAAAGATGCCGTTACGTATTTGCTCAGACAGGAAACAAGGTAGCAACGTAATGACTTCAACATACGTCTACTCATGTAACTGATCTGTCGTTGCGATCTTTCAAAGAGGGGTGTTATGTTTAAACCCGATAGCTCTGGTTGTATGAGATACGTCTTATGGATCCCCAATTCACCTGTGACTAATCAGACTGTATTTACGGGTGTCATGAGTCATGATGGTTTTTCTGGACAAATGGTAAACCAATCTTTGAAACAATATTATCAGAGTATAATATTATTAAT
>BLSH010375200.1:222809-242996 GCA_018402905.1 Glandirana rugosa
CATACGACTCGAAAGTCTCAGTTGTTTTCATCAGTGTTATTCTTTGGAAAAAAAAAAGTAGATGTTTGTACCATTTGTCTTCCATGTGGTAACACCCACACGTACACTCTAAAGGTATCTCGATGTCCCAATTTCAAGAACGTCCAGTCAAGGATAATCTCTGGAACAGACATAACTCTAATAAACGAGGTGCAACCACCCCGAAAAGGAAACTACGAAAGCAAAAAAGGGTGTTAGACCTCCCAAGTAACCGAAGGCGGGTTAAGATTTGACTGGGTTTATACAGATTGTGGGAAAAAACGAAAGCATCAAAGGAAAAGCCCCACCAACGTGGAGCAAATAATCTCAATACAGACAAGGTCTCTAATAGGAACTGACCTGCAAGAACTTTAACCCTGTAGCTCTATGGAAATCTCACATGCACACCCACAATGGTGTACCTTCTGTTTACCATGTTTGTAGATGAAAAAAAAAAGGTTTCTTATTGTGACTACTTTTGTTGACTCTGAAAGCTCAGCATACACACTGAAAATGCATTTATTCAAGATGTGAGGAATGTTATTCACCTTCTGTCTGAAGGAGAGGTAATCACTTTACCAAACATGGCCTTGAGCAATGATGTATTAAGCAGGAACACAGAATAGGCATGCATTTCATTCAAGCTCTGGAAACATCCATCAATCTCGAAGAACCTTGCTCTGAAGATAACTTATACATTAGGAAAGTTGGTTTCTGTAAAATCACGGGTCACACACCAGAGGTCAACAGAGGGAGATGATCGAGTTACTGATGTAGCTTAGCTCAGTCTGAGAGGTAATTAGCAACAAAAGATGCCGTTACGTATTTGCTCAGACAGGAAACAAGGTAGCAACGTAATGACTTCAACATACGTCTACTCATGTAACTGATCTGTCGTTGCGATCTTTCAAAGAGGGGTGTTATGTTTAAACCCGATAGCTCTGGTTGTATGAGATACGTCTTATGGATCCCCAATTCACCTGTGACTAATCAGACTGTATTTACGGGTGTCATGAGTCATGATGGTTTTTCTGGACAAATGGTAAACCAATCTTTGAAACAATATTATCAGAGTATAATATTATTAATCAGTGAACCGTGAAAAACACATTTGAATGACGGGTAATGGGAACCATCTGCTGGTGAACAGATTTATGAAGGAGTGATCGCTTGATTGTATAAGAAGTATGGACAAGATGACCGTCTACTCTAGACAAAGAGAGGGGGAGATGACTATATGTGTCGTCTATATGTTGGAGCTACGGCTGCCCATACAGGGCTGAATAGTTACAAGCAATGCAACATTTTTGGCCTATCACTGAGCAGAGACCTTCCACCGCAATGATTAGGTGATCACAATTAGGATCCCTTAAAGCAGGGGTAGGGAACCTGCGGCTCTCCAGCTGTTGTAGAACTACATTTCCTATGAGGCATCGCAAGGTTGATGGATGAAATTACTCCCAGAAGCATGATGGGAAATGTAGTTCTACAACAGCTGGAGAGCCGCAGGTTCCCTACCCCTGCCTTAAAGAGTTGGTGCCTGTTCCACTTTCCAGGAACTGCTCTGGGTCTCCGAGGATTGTTCCTAGAATTTTTAATCAAAGGAAATACTCCTGCTTTTCAAACTTGCCAGTTTTTAGCATCTGATTCCTAAATGTTTTATTGAATGCTTATCTATGGTCAAAATTTTAAAACATTGATCCATTTGCACATTTTATTTCATTTATTTCTAGTCTACTCTATTACTCTGAATGATCCTGAAGTGTTTAAGCTTAAGATCCCTACACATTTCCTTGAATTCTGTATTCGCTGTGCCTTATAAGTAGACACTGTTATGTCACACATTTCACAGAGCCTGCCTTCTGATCTACAGAGGTGCTGAAAGGAGGGGACAGGACAGGAATCAGTGGCTGGAGGCAGCGCAGTACCATGGGATATGTAGTCCTTAGAAATTGAAAGTAAACAGCAGAGGAGAAGCTACAAAACATCCAGGGAATCAGAAAGTTGTGGAAACAGTTGATATCACTCATAACATGAAAGGAGATTTTTCAAGTAATTTTAATATTTGATTGTCATGTTTAGCTACAGTTTGTGCTGTTATTACAATGCTGATGTTATCAAATTAAACTGCATGCTGTGACCATAGAACTCCTTTAACTTAACCGGTTTCCGACCGGCTACTGCATATTTACTGTGGTAATGTGGCGCTATCTCACGAATCGCCCGTATAAAAGTGGCGATTCGCATGTGCGCACTTAGCGGGCGAGAGCGCGCTGCCGCCGGCGTGCTCTCGTGCCCGCCGCACTCAGGAAGAGTGTGTCCGCGGCTCAGGTGGACTCAATGTCCACCGGTGAGCCGCAATGAGCTGCCAGATCGAAAGAACGGGGAACCGCCGATGTAAACACGGCAGTCCCCCGTTCTATCAGGCAGCATGACAGAGATAATACTGATCCCTGTCACTGGGATCAGTTAGATCTCTTATGCCCCTGACAGACCATCCCCCTCACAGTTAGAACACGCCAGTTAGAACTACACAGTAATCAGTGGATATTTACAATTCTGATCGCTGTATAAATGTCATTGGTCCCAAAAAAAAGTGTCAAAAATGTCCGACATGCCGGTCCCAATATCAAAGTCCCAATAAAAATCACAGATCGCCACCATTACTAGCAAAAAAAAAAAAACCGCCAGAGATTAATTCTCATGGTTTGTAAACGTGGCAACTTTTGTGCAAACCAATCAATAAATGCCGATTGTGATTTTTTTTAACCAAAAAATATGAGGAAGAATATAAATCAGCCATGAATAAATTTTTTTTTTGGATTTGTATTTTAGCAAAAAGTAAGAAATATTTATTTTGCAAAATTGTCGCTCTTTTTTTAGTTTATAGCGGCGATCAGAAATGATGCAGAGGTGACCAAATACCACCAAAAGAAAGCTCTATTTGTGGGGAAAAAAAGGACGCAAATTTTGTTTGGGTACAACGTCGCACGACCGCGCAATTGTCAGTTAAAATGACGCAGTGCCGAATCACAAAAAGTGCTCTGGTCCTACAGTGGGAAATCCTTCCAGGGGGCGAAGCGGTTAAAAAGCAGAACTTCATTTTCTTTGCAACTGACATCCGACTTTTGCATTTCCATTCATCCCAAGGCTCTAGGATGGATTACATGATTCACTTGTCACTGAGAGCTATCATCCCCTTTCATCTGTACATTACATTTGAGGGATTTTAAAGAATGAATCTATACAAGGCTGATTAGTTTGAGCTTAAAGTACGGGTCAATAGACAGCAACACGAAGGTGAGGAGCAAAACATAATGTTTTATAGAAAGTCGCTAGCTTCATAAAACTTTAATTAGTGCTGACAACCTGCAAACTTGTTAAAAGGGTTCAAAACCAAATGAGGTCTCACAATATTTTATCTTTGTACGTTCCTGTACCTACACATGTTATGATATGTGACTCATATTTATTTTAAGATACCTTAAAATAACCTTTACCTCGTGTATAAAAATGCTGCTTTCAGTCCTCATACTGCAGTGCTCTATGCTGGCATAGCTGAGTGACAGCCACACCCCTCATCACAAGTGTCCTTACAGAGAGAAGAGGGCCAGCTTTGTTATATTCCGTTCCTGCCCCCTTCACAGACCGGTGTTCCAGTAAGCACTGGAGGGGCAGAGCAGAGACCTGGTGACTGATAGTCACAACTCTCAGTTCCAAGTGGACCCTAGAACTGTGCGATCAGCGATCTTTGATCTCAGTTCTTGGTGGAGAGGCAGCAGGGGACAGATAAACCATCCGATAGATGCTGCAGCCATCTAGATGAGTATGTATGTGTATCTTTTTGAATTCCAACACTTCTATTTTAATGTGTTAGTCAAGTTTATCTAAATCTGCTAGTTTAACACTACCCTCCCCCCAGGCTGACAATGTTGTTGCCCAAGTGTGTCTCCATTGCTCCTCCATCCAGACTGGATACACCCTAAAAAAGACAAGGGAAAAAAAGGCGCTGTAAGTGCAGACCAAAAGTTTATTAACCTGTTGAGATCCGCGCTATAGACGAAAGACGGCTACAGCACGGATCTCAATCTCCGGGAGGATGTCTATTGACGTCCTCCCCTTTCCACGCCCCCAGCGTGCATGCACAGGCGGCGGAGGCGCGCGCGGCTCGGGCAGACTCGATGTCCGCTCGAGACCCGCGATCACCTGCGGAGCTGCAGAACGGTGAACCGCCAATGTAAACACGCCGGTTCCCCGTTCTGTGAGAGGGGGACAAGCAGATCTACTGATCCCTGTCACTGGGATCAGTTAGATCTGTTATGTCCCTGCCAACCCATCCCCCCCCCCACAGTTAGAACAAACCCAGGGAACATTGTTAACCCCTTCACTGCCCCCTGCAGGTTAACCCCTTCACTGGCAGTGACATTTATACAGTAATCAGTGGGCATTTAAATTTCTGATCGCTGTATAAATGTCATTGGTCCCAAAAAAGTGTCAAAAATGTCTGACATGTCCGTCCCAATATCAAAGTCCAGATAAAAATCGCAGATCACCGCCATTACCAGTAAAAAAAAATAATAATAATAATAAAAACGCCATAAATCAATTCCCATAGTTTGTAGATGCGATAACTTTTGCGCAAAACAAATCAATAAACGCCGATTGAGATTTTTTTTACCAAAAATATGTAGAAGAATATAGATCGGCCAAACCCAATGAATAATTTTTTTTTTTATATTTTATTTTTGGATATTTATTAGAGCAAAAAGTAAAAAATATTGTTCTTTTTTCAAAATAGTCGCTCTTTGTTTGTTTATAGCACAAAAAATAAAAACCGCAGAGGTGATCAAATACCACCAAAAGAAAGCTCTATTTGTGGGGAAAAAAAGGACATCAATTTTGTTTGGGTACAACGTCGCACGACCGTGCAATTGTCATTCAAAATGCGACAGCGCTGAAAGCCAAAAATTGGTCTGGGCAGGAGGGGGGTTTAAGTGCCCAGTAAGGAAGTGGTTAAAAAGCAATGTACAGGTAACTCGTGATAAAATCAGCCAGGAGCAGGGTAGATATTGTCTGTAGGCGAGGGGGGGATCCGGTGGAAACATCCAAATCAGGAAATGTAGAGGTTAGCCAGATGGAACAACTAGAGTCCTGTCCATGTAGTGGTTTGGCAATCAATCCCGTCCCCCACCGAATGCTTTTAAACGCCCCTTAGTCTGTAGTCTGTTAGCTTGATGAAGGAATGTGACCGCCGTGTCGCTGCAGTGCTCCAGCTCAGAAAACGCGTTGCGATACAGTGACGTCATCCCATCAGGACTTCCGGTTCTTGCGTTCCACGCCTCGCCCTGGATGTCCCTGTGTATAGCCAGCCACTACACAGACAGGACTCTAGATGTTCTATCTGGCTAACCTCTGCATTTCCTGATTTGGATGTTTCTGGTCCCCCCCCCCCCCCTTTGCCTACAGACGATATCTACCCTGCTCCTGGCTGATTTTATTATGTGAGTTGCCTGTACATTGCTTTTTAATAAACTTTTGGTCAGCACATAGAGCGCTTTTTTTTCCCTTGTCTTTTTCAGTGTTTTTGGGACTTTGTCTCCAGTCCTCCAAGAGGCTTGACCTAGTGCTACCAACCCGACCACCCCAGCAAGATAAACTTTGTATGGACTATTATACTCATGCTATTATAGACTATGAACCTTGTGGACTGACATTCCTGAGGCGTTGCGCCTTATACTTGTCGTATGGATACACCCTAAGACAGGAAGTGTGTTACTGGCCGAATCGCCAGGTGAAAATAAAGAAAAAAAAAAAGCCTTAAAAGAAAACGAATGCAGACACTACATCTATGAATGGGTAAACTGCAATATATTACATTTCTGTTTTTGGGTTTAGTACTGCTCTCACCCGATAATGCACATTCCAATTTTATTGTACCATTTTTACACAATTTAGATGTTCCAACAGATATATAACATGGCCAGGGGTGCTATAAACTGTCACTTTGTATTCAAACAGTTTAAATGTACTTTCTTTGGGAAATATTGCTGCAGCTGTATAAAAAAAATGGTCTTTAAATTTAGCAGCTACAAACACTACTGCTGCTGATTTTTAAAAATCGCCAAGGTAAGAACTGCATAGGTGGAAGCAGGTACTGATAAAAATCAATACTTACCCCCCCACAAAAAACCGTAACTCATTTACAGAATCAGCGATGCTTCACTTTTTCAGTGAAGTTTAGAGTGACGTTCCGCTTTATGTACCCCTGGCAGCCTTATAGTTTAGTTATATGCCATAAACTATTTTTACAAGATTTTTCACAAATATTCTTTTAAACATACATAGTTTTGCTTTCAGAAAAAAAGAACTCCACTACAGAGGCATGAGTTGCATGTATTTAGTGTTATATGGGGAAGTCCATGCCTCTCCAACCTTTTAAAAACCACTTGACCTCCAGAAAGATTTATCCCCCTTAATGACCATTTTTTGCAATACGGCACTGCGTTACTTTAATTGACAATTGCGCGGTCATGCAACGCTGTACCCAAATAAACTTTATGTAATTTTTACCCACAAGAACCTTCTTTTTGTGGTATTTGATCACCACTGCCTTTTTAATTTTTTTTACTCTATAAACAAAAATGACGGACAATTTGAAAAAATATATTTTTTTTACTTTCTGCTATTAAAACATATCCAATACATTTTTTAAAAAAAATCAAATTTATTCATAAATGTAGGCCAATATGTATTCTGCTGCATGTTTTTGGTAAAAAAAAATTCCAATAAGCTTATATTGATTGGTTTACCCAAATTTTTAAGTGTCAACAAACGATGGTAGATATTTATGTATTTTTTTTTTATAATAGTAATGTCGGCGATTAGCGACTTATAGTAGGACTGTGATATTCCGGCGGAATTCTGACATTAACTGACACTTCTGACACTTTGCAGGAACCAATGACACTAATACAGTGATCAGTGCTAGAAATATACACTGTTACTGTACTAATGACACTGGCTGGGAAGGGGTTAAACATTTATGGCGATCAAAGGGTTAACAGTGTGCCTAGGCAGTGTGCTTGTGTACTGTATGTGCCGTTTTTACTAGGGGAAGATATGGATTTTATTCCCTGCTTTGCAGGACCACAAAATCCATCCCTTCCTCCCTTTCAGAATGGAACACTGCCTTGTTTACATATGCAGACCTCCATTCTGAGTCTCTGCCCGACGATCAGCTGTTGCTGGTGAATATCGAGTGCCTATCACCCGCAGATTGGCTTCTGCTGTGAATAATCACAGCAGAAGCGGTCCATTGGCGGTGGACGTACCCCCTGCAGGCGCAAGTGTAGGATCACATATTTACACATGATCTGATGCACAGTCCAAGTGGAGGATTTTTATCATCAAAACAGGTAAAGGGAAAATGCAGAGCCACCTGGCTCCCTCTTTACCAGTTAGGCTTCAACATTGGCTATTCACTTCTGGTCCCCCAGAATACCTTACACAGTACCTCTATGTTGCATTCAGCTTTCCCAGCTCTCCTGGATCTCTCATCCTTTTCAGTTGCAGTAACCTGCTGCACAGTACCGCTCTCTGGACTCTTGATAGGGGCTCTCACGACACCCTAAGCCAGTGATGGCGAACCCTGGCACCCCAGATGTTTTGGAGCTACATTTCCCATGATGTTCCTGCACTCTGCAGTGTAGTTGAGCATCATGGGAAATGTAGTTCCAAAATATCTGGGGTGCCAAGGTTCCGCATCACTGCCTTAGACTCTCTCACTTCTCTGAGACTTCCAGGTTTCCTCAGTCTCCTGGAATTGCCTAGTCACCTCGGTTTTCCCAGTCTCCCAGACTCAATAGCCATCACGACTCTCTCAAAGCCTATGGACAAAGAAACTCTACTCCAGCATGGAGCGCTGTTTCTTGAGTAAAGCACCTCTGTCTCCTAACAGGAGCGCACACCTGTCTCCAAACGGGAACCATGAGCAATGCCCAAGCCTACCATTATAAAGAATGCGTGAACTTGCACACACAGCCTGCCGGTCTCCTGTAAGATCTGGACACTGGGTTAGAGATTTCTTCCCTCCCAAAGCCCTTTAAAATCTTCAAACTATGGAGCCCAGTCCGGGAATACCAACATCCAGGGAAGCTGTAAAAAAAGATCATAATCGATACCCTAGAGTTCTGCACTCTGCATACATGCAAACCCTGTGTCCCTCCTACAACCATTTTCACAACGGTGGGGCCCCGCATGGTCACATTAGGGTCAGATAAGCAAAGCCAGGAATCTTCCTACAAAGTTACTTACTGTAGATGCCTCAAGACAGATGATATGTCATAGGTGTTACCTGAGTGCTTGCAACGTTTGTCCCATCTGTGACTTCCACTGTCATATTGTAGCTTGAGCGCAGTTCAGCATCCAGTGGCTTAGCAATCACAATTGTCCCCACTCCTTTTTCAATGTCAAAAGTGCTGTCCACATTACCACCTGTTACAGGAAGAAACATCAAGTCAAACTCAAGAAAAGACACACAATTCCTTGGCATATCATCATGAGCAAAGAACTGTCCAATAACTCTATTATATATATATACTGCATAAAAAACGATCATGTTTTTATGCAGTATATATATTATGAAAAAAAAATTGTGGAGCTATTCTTCCTGTAAAACTGAATGTGCAATTTGTTCTGATTGAATGCGGAAAAAAAACAAATATTAGGCTATTTCCTCTCCAGGTTGAATGTTTTTCTTCTTACAGAATATAATAAATCAAGAAAATACAGCATTATGGAGACTAGAAGGAGTAGACAATCATAGTATTTATTTCCTATGCTCTTCAGCTCCTTCTAGTGGCTAAAATGCAGCATACTCCTGTTTTGCTCTATTCTCTGAATAAATAACATTCGACCTGGACAGGAAATAGCCTAAAACAGTTGCTGCCATTCACACAGAAACAATGCACATGCATTTTCAAAGAATAAATAGCTATGTGAATTTTTATTAATACACCCCCATACAAGTGTTTTCGTTGCCCTTATTGGTAATATACTGTGTCATTACTATATATATATTGTATACATTACTATGTGTAATAAACGTTAGTAAAAATTCAGATATACAGTAAAACCTTGGATTGCGAGCATAATTAGTTCTGGAAACATGCTTGTAATCCAAAGCACTTGTATATCAAAGCGAATTTCCCCATAAGAAAGAAAGGAAACTCAGATGATTCGTTGCACAGCCATTTATTGATAAGTCCTTCAGTTTATAGTTCATATAAAATCTTATGGCAATGTGAAAGGTTGTGTAACCACAAAATGTCCATCCACAAATGACAGCCTCCACAGCGGGATTAGAAGCAAAATCTAGCAGCAGCAGGGGCTACAGGGTATAAAAGAGAAGAGAGGTGCCTCTAAGTGTAGCAATATGGTTACATTTGATGAAACGCACATGGTTGATGATTAAGAGAGGCACATCTAAGTATGCAGGCAACCGGGGGTAAAGCTGTCCACATAGACTATCCTCCGGACCGCCGGCTCTCATGGCTGTCAGTCTGCAATCCTGACCGGGAAGACTATCCTGCAGTAGAGCGATCTGAAAGCGAGGCTTGAAGCCCTCGAGGAGTAGAGTGTGGAAGGGATGACGTTGATGGCGGTGTGGAGGACGGTCTATGTGGACATCTTTACCCTGGATGCCTTCATACTTAGATGTGCCTCTTTTAATCATCAACCATGTGAGTTGCTAAATGTTGCACCTTCATTAAATGTAATCATATTACTACACTTGTCTTGCAAAACGCTCTTAAACCAAGTTACTCTCAAACCAAGGTTTTACTGTACACAAATTTTGGTCATTGCTTACCTTCAGTATTTCTAAAGTTAGGTTCTGTTAGTGTTTTGGGGAGTTGGTGAGTGTTCGGCATATATACACATATATTGATAACTTTATAGCTATGCTCAGGTTATTGATATTATACGTCTATAAACTAGACTGGACCAAAGCACTGCCTGGACAGCAACCTCTACAGACATGACCAGCACGTTCCTCTTTCAGTAAAATTTGAATGGTTCCACTGGGCTTTCAAGATGGCATGAAAATTCCTTTTCTATTAAAGGGCCAGGTCCAGCCACCCAAAATTAATACTACAGTTAGAGAATGTCTTTTGGGCTGATATACCGATATTTCATAGATGACCATTTAAATAAGCATTGTTTTGTTTATGTTCTTTGAATTCTTGACCACTGGTCATCCATGAATTATTGCTTTCCTTAGGGCATTCATTTCTTGTATTTTGTAGTAATTAGGAGTAGGTTAACAGTTTAAGTTGGACCTTGGATAACCCTATTTTCAATATTTAAGCTTATATGGTCAGCTTTTCAAACCTTGAAGGTTCATGCTAAAGAAGAGGGGAGAGGGACAAGGTAAGCTGTCAAGACCTGCCTAATCAATGTTACCCCCAGGATCTGAAGGCCAGTAGGCATCTACCCGCCTTCATAAACACAGGAGACTGGTGTAACTTCCAAGTTTTAGTCAAATTTTAGGCATGCTTTACAAGATTTTTGTGCATTGATTTGAATGGTTATTTTCTACATGTGTGGGTAGTTTTACATACATATATTGTATATCTGTGAATGATATTTGTAGCTTTAACATATTGTTACATTTCTGTTTTAGGTTTAGCAGAGGTTGTATGCAAAGGCCACATTAGCTGGAACACAAGCCAAAGAGCAACACCGTACAAAAGTCCCGCAACACTCCCCTGCAAGTGTTGGAGCCTGTACAACGTTACACAATGCCATGCTCAAATGCAATTGATAAGAGTGGAATGTTCTGGATGTTAGATGATACAGCTTGACTCCATTAACTGCATGGCAACACAGCATTTCACAAGTGTTCCGTTCCAAATCTCACGACTCCTCATGGCAAACAATGAAAGAGCCGGTTCTATCTGTCAGCGTCTAGTTAGCGGGGATTGAAACAATTGATAGGAAAATTTCTCTTTACACAAGGGAGACTCTATGCAATGAATGCTAGCGAAGCGATGTAAAGAAATTCCCTTCAATTCCTTGTTTTTTCAAGCAGAATGTGGTCACAAACCATTGTATGTCAGGCTGGTCCTACACATGATGGTACATTTGTTCAATAAAACGATTGTTATAACAAAGAATGATGTATTTTAGATATTGACTGCAATTAATGGGCAGATTAAAAAAAATATTTTATTGAAAGTATGAACCACTCCTGGCAGGAGATCCAACTAAACTCAGCCAAAGGCTTTCCTTTTTATTGAACATTTTTTTAGTGAAATATTTTGAACCAATTAAATCTATGATTTAGTTTGTTTATACTTTATTGGACCTTTATTTTACTATTGTAGTACATATATTTTTGGCAGTTTCGGAGATTGTAGAGGAATATCATAAAATGGAAGCCTGCAGTCAAGTGGAATGTACAAGAATGTACAAGACTCTGTTACGTACATAGAACTGCTGTGCATGCAGTTGATAAGGCACAAATCGTCAGACTGCAGGTCCCCTTTGTCCCTTGGCTTACAAGCTGAAGAATCAGACAAAGCAGACAATACGAAATGAGGGAACCCATAAAAAACTCCTGGATATTTATAATTGAAAATAGTATCCAGATGATTGCATAAGCTGGGTAGTGACTGGCTCCCATTAAAGTGCTGTCACAAAAGCCTTTATAAGTGTCACTAGAACAAAGTTGCCCCTTCAGAAAACAGTTATTGCCCAGAGTAGGTTTTTATTTTATATGTAGGTAGAGTATGACATTTATCCTGATTGTTATCCGCTCAGCAGATAACTGAATGCCCCAATTCCGAATGGGAATGCCTCTGTATAAAGTTTTTTTTACTTGTTCATTGTATAACCTAGACCAGTGGTTCACAAACTCAGTCCTCAAGTACCCCCATCAGGTTATATTTTCAGGATTTCCTTTATCCTACAGAAGTGCTTTAAATCAATGTCAATTGCTTGATATTTAGAACAGCTATTTTATCTAAGGATAATTCCAAAAACATGACTTGTTGGGGTTATTAAGGATCCAAGTTTGTGAACCACTGATCTAGACCTTTTGTGCAGGTAGACAAGGCCCTAACATACACTGTGACCTTACACCAGAACCCTTATCTGTTTGCAGCTTATATGTCTGTATGGATGTCCTGAGGTTTATTCCCACAACCCAAAAATATACTGGAATGTTAACTGCATTACACCCAGGAATTGAGCATTAGAGTGTAAGCTTCTGCAGGCTCAGGAAAACAGGTGACTGTTAGTTCTAAAGCAACATCAAAGCGAATCATTGGCAAGATATTTACATTTGCTTAACATGCAGTAATTGAGCTAAGAATAAGCCCCCTGAGGATATCTGTAGCTGCCTGCACTGTGGAGCATTTATTTAAAGTTTATAGCAGAAGCAGTGAAATCCACCAAGTCCTTCTCTCAGCAGCTCAACTCCCCCTGCTTCTTTTCTAAACAATGGCCTCACAGCTCAGCTTTTCTTGCTCCTCCCTACCAGCAATGACTTAGTAGCCTTGCAGCCTAAAATGTTCTAAAATTTACATAGAGCAGGAGCTCTGAGATGGGGGTAGCTGAGCTACTGAGAGAACAACTTAGAGGACTTCAGTGCTTCTGCTGTGAATTTTGAGGTTGACTTGTTACACAATGACTACAGCTACAAAGGGCAGTGAGCATTAAAGCGTTACTAAACTCAGGACTCTGCATTGACTACATCTGGTCTCCCACAGTACACAAAAAATGGAAATGCAAATTTTTAGTAATTATAAACTGCTAAACACCCTTTCTTGTCAGCAGTATATAGCAGTCTTGTGACATCTATTAGTGTCCTGCCAATTGCTGGTTACAGCTTGTAGGAGTTTCCATTCTTCTCTGACTGTCCTATGAGGCTGAACAACCCTTGATCCTCTGTCTGAACAGTGTTGGTTGGCTCTGTGCCAATCACATGCACCCTCCCAAAAAAAACCAAAAAAACTCTCTAGCAATACGCACCAAACTGATCATATGTGGAGTGTCTCTTTGGAGCTCTGTACTATCAGCATATGGAATGGGGACAGTAAGAGCCGGTTCACACAGGGGCAACTGAGTCGCCCCACACAGCGCGACTTCAGCGTGGCTTGCAAACGACTTCTGTAATGGAAGTCAATGCAAGTCACCCCCAAAGTAGTACAGGAACCTTTTTCTAAGTCAGAGCGACTTGAGTCGCTCCTATTAGAACAGTTCCATTGCAATGCATGGAGTGTAAGCCAGCTCTCAAAGAAGGGGATGATCAGACAAGACAGGGTCAAACAGCCATTTTACACAATGAGGAGGATAAACCCCTTAGGTTCCACAGCGAGTATAACAAGCATGCTTTACTGCATATACAGACTGATTTTACTGCTGTGGCTGTTTAGTAACACTTTACATGTAAATCTCATGAACTTAACTCCCTGCAAGGGTTAAATGCTTGTTTTGTCTACAGGGTAAGGAACACATTAAACTAGAAGCAGTTTTAATGAGACCAATCATACCAAAGGGGGGAAGCCTGCAGAAACTAGGATACCTACCTTATTCCGCATTCCTGCAGGCTTCCTCCTCTTGATATGACCGGTCCCGTTAAAACCTCTTCTAGTTTAGTTTTGGTATTGATCAATGTTATAACCAGACATGTATATTAAATACTACTCAAAAACAAACAGAGAAAATTCACAGAGCTGCCGTAGCTTGTCTGGTGTAAAATTGTCCAAAAGGTGTGAATAAAATGTCTAAAATGTGGAGATGAAATTTGCACCAGGGTGCAAAAGTGGCTCTTAAATACTTTGTCTGGATGGCAATAAAACTATTAAAAATCAATAAGAAATGTCTGTGATCTCTACTGGAAACAGGTGACCTGCACTGGGGTCAGGGAATCCACACTGAAATAGAAGAGGGAAGGGAGAGAGAGGCGCCAGGTAACCAATAGTGTAACAAGTTTTAATAAGTATATATTAAAACATAGTGACAGGTTCAAATCACAGGATGGCCATAAGTGTCTGTATGTGCCCAGGTGGGCTGAGCAAAGGATCCCGCATGGAATCGTGTAGTTGTCCTAGCCGCAGCAGCAGCTCTCTAAAGACAGGAGAGAGGACATTGAAACCATGAGCAGGAGGGAGCCAAATGACACCTGTCAAACCTCGAGAGGAACCGACCAATTGGAGCGCGTTTCAGAGGCTAATTACGCCTCCTTCCTCAGCCTATGGCTGTGAGTTGAACCTGACACTGTGATTTAATATATACTTATTAAACCTTGTTACACTATTGGTCACCTGGCGCCTCTCTCTCCCTCCCCTCTTACATTAAATACTACTCCTATCACCTCTGCCTAGCTGTCATATAAGAGCAACCCAAGAGTAAACCTGGTGATTAAGCTGACACCCTCAAAAAAAATATGTCTGTGCCCTTTTACAACTTGACTTATCTGTATGACAGATGGGTCATTTCATTTTATTATAAAAGACCTTTTCAACATTAGTATGGAAATAATTAAGAGGCGCCACATACAGAGATGCTGATCGCATTTAGACACCCGTAACTAACAGTTTGGAAATTTGTGGGCCCCATTAAAAGAAATGACTCGATGAAATGTATGCACATATTTCCTGACATTAAAATGAGCACAGTCAAATGAAAGCTTAGTGAAATTCTTCTTTAACCACTTAAACCACTTAACCAAGCCTCTTTTTGAGATTCGGAGTTTACAAGTTAAAATCATTTTTTTTTTGCTAGAAAATTACCCCCAAACATTATATATATATTTTTTTCTAACACCCTAGAGAATAAAATGACGGTCATTGCAATTCTTTTTGTTGCACCGTATTTGCGCAGAGGTCTTATAAGCGCCATTTTTTTGAAAAAATTCACATTTTTTGAGTTAAAAAATAACACAGCAGTAAAGTTAGCCCATTTTTTTCTATATTGTGTAATATAATATTACGCCGAGTAAACTGATACCCAACATGTCATGCTTCAAAACTGCGCAGGCTCGTGGAATGGCAACAAACTTTGGCACTTAAAAATCTCCATCGGTGGCATTTAAAAATTTCTACAAGTTACCAGTTTTGAGTTATAGGGGGGGGTCTAGGGCTAGAATTATTGCTCCCCCTCTAATGATCGTGGTGATACCTCACATGTGTGGTTTTGAACACCATTTTTATATGCGGTCGGGACTTACGTATGCATTCGCTTCTGCATGCGAGCTCGCCAGGACAAGGCGCTTTAATTTTTTTCTTCTTATTTATTTTACTTTTTTTTTGTCCATTAAAAAAAAAAAAAAATGGGTCACTTTTATTCCTATTACAAGGAACGTAAACATTTCTTCAGATCTCATATTTACACTAAAATGCAATAAAAAAAAAAAATTAAATGTCAATTTAAAAAAAAAAAGAGCTATGGGCGGAAGTGATGTTTGACGTCGCTTTCGCCCATCAATGCTATGGAGCTGAGTGGGCGGCATCTTCCTCTCACAGGCATTGAGGCAAGAGGGCCCGATTGTCTCTGGCGGTACCGGCGGATTTGGTAAGTGATGGAGACGACGGGAAAGTGGCGGGAGGGGGGCATCTCTCACGCTCCCGATAAAAGTGATCTCGCTGCGAATCCCCCACAGAGACCACTTTTATTTGAGAGTCAGCCGGCAACCGTTTAAAGTGATACCGGGGTTATGGTAGCTATCTGCTACTATAACAATGATATTCAATGGCAAAGTACTGCCGTATAATGACGGTGGGCAGTCCGGAAGAGGTTTTTAAACTCAAAGAAAAAAAGGTTAATATGACCTTAGCTTCTCTGAGCTATGACAGTAAAGTTTAAGTAGTGTTCAAAACTTTCTTCATTTAATTATAAGTGACCATGTGTTCTCAAGGAAGAGCACAGAAGGATGGTGATATATGACTGATTTGTGACTTTTATAGCATTCTAACAGAGAATGGCTGCTGGGTTCCTGCAATAACAGGTGGAAGGATTAGGACTGTTATGTGGCAGTAATACTAATAGTGCCACACCATAGAAATCAACTTCAGACACAGATGTTTACACTAAACAAAAATGCCTCTAAATACTATTTTATATGATGGTTGATATCTTGCAGAAGCTATGGCAGGAAGACATCCACAGAAGACCCCTCGGGTCCTCCTGTCATGTCCATTCTGATTGGCCAATTCACACTGGTGATCCTGTTGCTAGATGCTGCCATCAGCAATAGGTTTGCTTGTCCCTTTTGTGTCCATGGACCTCAGAGAGAATTAGGGTTATATTAAGCTGCCACCAGCAACAGGTTTGTTTACTCTGACTTTCTGTTCTTGTGAAAAAGTTATAATTAACTGGAAGTGAAAAACAATTCCCCAAAGGGGGAGAGATAATTATGAAACATATTTTTAGCAGAGTGGGTAATGGCCAAAACCTTCATTATCGTTTCCTCTGGAATTCCCTCTCTGGCCGGCTATTTCCTACTCTGTCCACTTTTAGGCAATCCCTGAAAACTCATCTCCCATCAGTTCATTCCTCACAGTATTAACCCTTTTTCCACTAGCCCCTCCCTATTAGATTGTAAGCTCCCAGGAACGGGGCCCTCCTAATCCTCTTGTATTGAATTCTAGTGTTGCTGTATTGTCTCCCTTTATATTGTAGAACACTACACAAACTGTTGGAGCTATTTAAATATTGTATAATAGTATTTTTATTTCTGGGTTAGCGTTGAAGATTTTACTGTCTTTCTTTGTGGCAATGTTGTAACCAGGAAAGGAAATAGGGGAAATCTCCCCAAAAGAGACTACAAACATAACAAAGTTTCTTACCTTATCATGCCCTATCTAAAAAAAGATTTTGCTGGAGTTACACTAAGTATAGCCTACAGTTTAGTGCTATTTAGCGGCCATTAGACTCAATCCACAAAGTGTTATACAAGGATAAATATTTTTATTTTTAGACATGTGACTGTAATTTTCAAATCTCATTGGAATCAGCTGAAAATAACGACCACTCTTCTGAAAATAATTATCTTTATTCGGGTGTTTTAGTGTTATGAATCAAGCCTATTATCATTTAGCATTTTAAGCTGTAGGAGGCTTTCAAGAGAAACTAAACTCTGGAAATCGTGCTACAAAAAACAGGGAGAAGACAAATGACTAGTGACCGGTATTTAAGCTGTAGTCTTCCTGCAACTGATTTTAACCCATCACTGACTTTTCATGCTTTGTTCTATCTCTGTGTGAAGATGGCCATCTTGGTAGAGGCAGGGATTTACTTCCTCAAGTCAGAACCTCCAGCAAGGAGATCAGTGAGCAACAGAGTGGTGAAATCACCAAATCTCACTCCAAATTTCCTGAGACTAGCAGTCTTAGATTTAACACTGCAGATAAACAGCTATGGGGCTGTAGGCATAGGAGAGCCTAGGCACACTCACATACCAGGAAGTGCACTGAAGGAATTCCAGACAAAAACTGCATTTTCAGGGCACAACTTAGGCACAATTAAAACTTAAAAATGTCCCTATAACAAATCTTCAGTTGTAGAAGCTCAGGTCAACTTTAATGAGACAGTTGTCCTAGAAAATATTCTTCCCCTTTACCTTATGTCACCTTCAGTCTTGATAGGTTCCGGAAACTTTTACGGTTTTATTGACTAGCGTTATTAAAATAAACCTCTTTTACATAAACTAATCTTCAATTTACAGTTAGTGGCCTTCTGATGTCACTTTTTTTATGCCATTTGTCTTTTGAAAATAAAACATGTCTATCTGCCTCCATGCTACGGGCTTCAATTTTCCCAAAATACAACATTAAAATGCTGCCAAACTTCATTATTTTTGTGTCTTGGAGGGAAATAGCATCAGCTGCCGAAGCAAAATAAATAAATCTTCGCCAGTCTGTAAGCCACAAACAACCTTGGATTAAAGATTTATAAAGATTATTCCATTCCAAGGCACTGATCTCACATCAAGCAACAGTACTTACAGCATTGGCCCTCTACGAGGACGCAGAACAGGTGGAGGGGGGAGAGACAACATATCGCTGTACTTGTTCATTCATAAAGGAATTCTATCATCGCCCCTGGTGAGGAATACAATGTCCTGTATGGAATCATTGTACAGACGTATTTTAATGAACCAATGATATAATAACAGCAGTTAGGGTACTCTGGGATTTTTCAAGGGCAATGATTAAAGGTGATCCCACCACAGACTGCTTTTAGAAAAGGGGGGTGTAATTAGGTGTTTTTTTTTAACAGATGGGACTTCACAACTCTATCACCTAATTGGTAAACCTTTTTCATTAGCTTTGATTTCGCTTTCTAAAAAGCAAAAAAAAAAAAAAATTACAATAAACTTAATCCCCGCTGATTCTGATGCCCAGTGGCAGAGTCAAGGTCTATTCAAACCAGCCATTGCGTCACAATGCAGTGCTAGTTTGCAGTGCGATTTGGCTGGACAACTGCAGTGCCAATGCCCTGCACTATTCACTTTTTTTTAAAACAAACTTTATTGACATTGGATTCCGTTCTGTTGGCTGTTGCGCACACGACTTGTACACCTCCGCAATGCTGCGTGAATTGGGCACATAGGAAGCAAGGCATTTTGCCTTCTCTTGAAGTGGAACTGCACTGGAATAGCCACTCAATGCAGACCCACAGCTCCTGGTGTGAATGGACCCTAAAACAGATATTCTGTTAAAAAGAATATGTAATTAGTATTTATAATACCAATATGCCACTCCTCGCCCCTCCACAGCTCAGCACTCCAGTGGGTGAGGAGGGAGGAGAACAGAGAGCTGTGACTGACAGTCTACAGCTCTCTGCTTGGGGAGCTCTGAAAACCGGGTGATCAGCAATGTTCGATCGCTCGGTTCTTAGTACAGAGGCGCCGGGGGACCGATGCTGCATTGCCCTAGGTAAGTACGATTGGGGGAAAAAAATGTTACTTCTCTTTTAAAGGCATTGTCCCCTTTTTGGACCATGTTTCATGTTGCACCTGTATTTAGGGAATGCTAGCCTACATCATTTCATAAAAAAAAAAAAAAAAACATTCATTCCTTATCAGAATAATCTTGTTTGGTCTTGAATGATGTTGGCTTTTTAATTCAGTGCAGCTATACGGAGCTTTGTCCGCAAAGCCACATCAGCCATTAATGGGGATTGGTGAATTCAAATACTATCTGCCACTGCAACAGAGGGACTCAACAGAGTGTGCCATCATCGGGGTGGGGATATCACCGCAATTGTAGTCTAGTCAGCATTTCCTCCAGCCCCATAACTGCAGTTAGTACCTCCATACCAACCTAGACCGCAAACATTTAGTAAATGCACATTTTCTAATTTATCAATATTAGCGCATTTACTAAATTTTGGAAAAAGGTGAGCTATGCCTTTAATGTAAGTCCTTTGGGGCTCACGATCCTCTGATAGATATTAAGAACAGCACAGCTCCTTAACAACCCATGCCCCAGACAAGGCAGTGTTCTGCTGGAGTACTATATTAAGGGCATGGAAATGCTGGGGAGGTGACTCCACAGGCTTTAGATTTCAATCACTAATGACCATACTATATTGACCAAATAACTCATTATTTATACTATACTATACTATACTATACTATACTATACTATACTATATATATACTGTATATAGTTGCTTATTATTTTAAAACGCTAATAAATTTGGTGTGGACAGTGATGCATCAATGACTTCTGGTCATTGATCCAAGAGGTTAGGGGAGCTGCCATCATTATTCTCCATCTTAAAATGCTAGTTGCCTGAATGTAATGTTGACCCCTTAGCGTGGATGCTTTCGGTCACCAGCCAGGAACAAATGAGCAGACCAGAATATCAGACAGAAATCGTGACTCAATATACTAAACAGACAAATTACATTTTTTATAAGAGGAGCTCCACAATGGAGGCCTACATGTAAAACGAATGGTAACCTTTAGGTGTGAAGCCTGAGTTCTGAATTTTCCAGCTTGAAAATTGGACAAGTAGCTATTCTATCCTACCAAGTTTGCTGGCATGATGTTTTGTCCAAATACCAAAGATAGACAACATCCACACCATCTATAATTTATTTAGGCTATGCAGATTTGCCATAGGCCCCGAACTTAAGGGGGGGGGGGGGGGGGCGGC
>BLSH010375200.1:248445-258683 GCA_018402905.1 Glandirana rugosa
AAAAAAAATTATTGTTTGTACAGTATGAATGTACGAGACACGTCACCAAAACGTGTCTCGTCGAGACCGGGAGAAGAAAAACCCAGGGGGCGACCGTGAGGACCGAGGAGGGGGAGATCGTCACGAGGTCCTATTTTGACAAACGGGACCCCCGTGTTGACGTACGAGTGAGGACTGTGTATCTCGGTGTTCAGCCGTGGTGGGGAGGGGAGAGAGAGGAGTAACCGAACCTTCATGCATTCTATGCATGAAGGTAAAAAACCCTCTGTGTGTCACAGCCCCCCCTCCAGCCCCACCAAACCTTACCTGAGCTCCTTCCGATCCAGCGATGTTCACAATGGCCTCGACTGTCCCGGGACCCTCCCTCCTTATTGGCTGAGACAGCAGCGGGAGCTCATTGGCTCCCACTGCTGTCAACCACAGCCAGTGAGCCAATGAGGAGAGAGAGGGGAGGGGTGGTGCTGACTTGTGGCTCTATGTGTCAGGAGCGAGCATGCAGTTGTGCCCCCAGGGGAAGCAGTTTTATCCTGGAGCACTGCTAGAGGGGGAGGAGCCAGGAGTGCCAGCGGGGGACCCAAAAAGAAGAGGGCCAGAGCTGCTCTGTGCAAAACCACTGCACAGAGCATGTAAGTATGACATGTTTGTTATTAAAAAAAGGTGAAGCTTTAGTACCACTTAAGAATTACAAAATTTTTTCCTTTCTGTATTCTGCACTAAAGCCAATCGCAGAGCGCAAACCAAAGTTTTTTGTTGTTGTTATGGACGGGGTAAAGAGAAGCTAGAACATTTGTCACTTTTTTTTCCACTTGTGTCCCGGTTGTGGAGATGTTTTAGGGAAATTTCTCCCTAGGACAGGAAGTGTGAGCAAATTTCTCCAACAGGGGCGCAGAGAGGTTCTTTTATCCCCTCTACACAAATTTCCATGTTTCCCTCAGAAGCAGGATGTCATATTTACAGGAAATATGGGAAACCTTGCCAGAGAAACACAAACATAGTAGTAATATTGGGAACAGTTAGAACTTATACAGTTTTTTTAGGTTAGTGTTCTCCCGCACTTTTGAAAACCGTTCTTCTCCTTTTTTTTGTGGCAGAAAATTAGTTCCTACTTTCTCTACTCCAAACCTTTAAAAAAACAGCTTTACTGTTAGTAGACTTGGAAGCCGCCATTTTTCTGGTTGGGACTTCTGAGTCTTGACTGGAACAGCCTACCACTGGGAGTCCAAATACCTTCATGAACACCCTCAAAAGCCCACCCTTGACCCTAAACCAGCACAATCCTTTTCATATTTCCAGCTGGAGTTGGGTAAAGCCTATTACACTTGGCAGCACTGCACAGCAGAATCAAGAAGGGGCAAATACCGTTTTTTTTTCCTTTAAGCCACTAACTAGGTACAAATTTTTCATACATGCAATTTCCAAGAGAAAAATAAAATGCATTAGGGTTAACATCTTGTTAATTTACCCAAGGAATAATTTCAGAAAAAATGAAAAAGGAAAAATATACAGATCAGGATAATGTAGCAGTGATGCGTCATGTGTATTTTACACCAGTAATACCTTCTGAAGTGCAGTTCTGCCCGCAAGCTGTCTGCAGAATATAGAACATCTCCCGGGCAAGCTTGCCACCTTGCAGCAGGGCAGTCAGCAGAAAAGAGACAGAAGAAGCAGACGCAGAAAGAAGAGAGAGAGGTAAGTAAAACAAGATTTAGAGTCATTAGTGCACTAAATGAGACAACATGGAAGAGAAAGGTGAAACAGAACAAAAAGATTTGGGATATTAGCAGAAGCGTAGCAAACAAAATACATGGCATTAAAGAGGCTGCTTAACAAGCTAGTAAACCTCAAAGTTATACATTGTTACAAACATAAATGGTTAACATTGTATTAATTCGTATCAGACATACATTTCAATAAGCAAAACACAACCAGGGTACTACTGTGTGATGCCTGTGAAGAGTGACTTTCTAATTTCAATTCTAATAAGAATGGGTTGGCTTTGAGTCTTATAAGTAATATACAAATATGTTGTACTATTTACTTTTAAGTACATTTTTAATTTTTAAATATTTAATTTAACATACTCTGCAATTGTGTTGTTTTTTTTAAATTGAAAAATGTTAAATTTATTACTATATTATTTTACTGTCTTAACCTGAAGCAGTTCTGGCATGTTGCCAGTTTAGCGTAGACCTAACTCAATAATTTCATTAAATAATACCTGTGATCCTGCCACGAAGGCCCTTGTTCAGGAATGTTCTGTTAAGAAGTGATTATCAGCTGTACTCCTATGTTGTCGCCCTATCACATGTTCCCCTGTTGAAGACGTCAAGTGGCTGTGTCATCACACATTGCTCATAAGTTGGTCTAAAACAACCTTTTCCAATCAGGGTTCCTCCATAGGTTGCTAGGGATTCCTTAAGCAATGGTGGAATGATCACCCACCTGACGGTACTTGCATAATTCTGGTGCCAATGTCACTTGATAGATCCAATGGAACCACTAACACCAGTAATCTTTAAAGATAAGGGGGCATTCTTGATATTGACCATCAACGTAAAAGGGCACTTAAGTGGCATCCAATGTAAGATGGCTTGTCTCCACTGACCACTATGTAAGGGGGCTACTGACTACTTATCTAAAGGCATTAATTTCTCACTGACTTACAAACTGCACCACCTTTGTTTCTTTTAAAATCATTTTGTCACATAGTACAGGGGAGTGTTAAATATAATCTGTCCTCGGTATCAAATATGCTAGGTATGCCACTTTTATTGGAATTTATTATGATGTCTACAACTTACTGATCCTAATATTGTATCATAAGCTGTACATATGATGATTGTTGCAGGAGTTCCCAGAGACCTCCATAGTAAAATGATTGAGAAAGCCTGGTCTAGAACAATGAGGTGTGTGCAAGTAGACAGGAAGCCCAGTGTTTATGATGCACAGTGCTTAGAACATGTGAGGGCTTAGATTCAATGAAAGACAGGTATTAAAGCAACCAAAACTGACAACCAATAGCCACACTCACAGGTTGCACGGCAGAGTCTCCTTCAGATCAAGAAAATAAAAAAAGTTGATAACTAAAGGAGAATTACCAGTGCGTTAACAAATGAAGCTCTGTGGAAAAAATAATTAGACATCCTTATCACAATGTAGGTACTTTCCAGCTGCGGTCACTTACAGCTATAAAAAGCTGTCAGCAAATGGAGACTTGCCATGCATCACCACAAATGGATATGGTGGCATCAACACCCTATTACTAGTATGTGGCTTTCTTTAACTGAACTGGGTCAGGAAAGCAACAGGGCTTTGACTGTGTACACAGGACACTAACAGGCATGCTTATAGTTAGGTAAGAGGTAACACATCTTTTTTTTATAGGCTAACTCAATTTAAAGTGATATTTCAAGTTGCATGTCTGTCAACAAGTTGACTCACGTACAAATATGTAATGGCAATCCCAATGACAAGATATTCCCAACAGTCTTAATGGTTTTAGTCAACTGTCCCAGGCAGACAAACCCAAATGACAAAACTACACTTCCTCAATATATATATTAATAATGGAAATCCATTGAGGGGTTCCAATGGGTAGTCCAATTACAAGAACCTTCTTTAGGGCTTTAAAATTCCTGAAACTAAACTCTGGTTTTAAAAAGTTATATTCAAATATGCATTCTTAATTCAAAATATACCTTCTATTGTTCTCCTCCAAATTCTTTTATTTAAGCTTCTGTGAACTGACATCATGTAAGAGAGTGGCTACTGTCCCATTGAATGTAGGGACTTAGCCACCCTCTCTTGCTTGCTCCTAAGATGGACTAGGGACTATGTACTATTGGATTTGTAGTGTGTATAGAGCAGTGCATATGACCATAATTAACATTAATTGCTCATCCCACACAAATAGTAGTGAGAACGGAAATGTAGAGGTTCAGGAACGAGCAAAGGACACTGCAAGGGGGCAGAAAAACACAGTAAGAAACAGTTTTCATGCAAAATAGATTGCAGGGTCATTAATTAGTGGACGTCCATGGATTCTTTTTGGAGATTGTTTCACCTTAAAGAATAAAGCAGCCACATAAGTTGTTATGTGGTTTAACACGCTGCCGCCACATGCAACCAAAATATCAATTCTAGCTAGATATTGACTTTTCGATTCAAAATCAGTTCCTGTCTGTTGTTTTGCTTATTTTACCTCTTCTAAGCGGCTACAAGTATGCAACTGGTTAGTGAATACACAAAAATGTAAAAGAAATGTGTTCAAGCTGCCACTAACAACAAAAAAAACTATTAGACATTAATTTCTACCTCCTAAGTGATCACCTTACCTTCTACATCAAACCACAAAGGTATATTTGAAGGCTGCACCGTGACAACTCCCACAATTTCTGTCACTTTGTCACTTTCCATGATGGTGAAATTGTAAAATGGTTCATCAAAGGTGAGAGGGATCGGTGACGGAGGAGGTTTCTTAATCCATTCAATGTGCAGACGAGCAGTAGAAGACTTTTGTGGGCGGCCATTATCTACAGCTTTTATCTGCAAAAAAAACGTGCATTATTTTTAACATGTACACTTATGAAGTCCCTCATTTGTTCATTACACCCATCTCATTTACCTGTATAGTAAATGGAAAAGTCTGAATAGTTTCACTGTTTATTAAGTAGGTCAAACAATAAGATTTCACTGAGCATAACCTGTTTAGCTCACCAACTGCCCACACCAACTAACAGGATGCATTCCATGTTCAGCCAAGAGTTTTCCACTCTGTTCAATCAATTTTTCAATTGAGTTTTGTCAAGCTGGGTGGTGCAGAGCTCAAATGTTGGCCAATTCAGCAGGAACTGGACAAAATTCCAGCCATGTATTGCTATCTGATATATATACAGGTGCATCTCATAAAATTAAAATATCATCAAAAAGTTTATTTATTTCAGTAATTCAATTAAAAAAGTAAAACTCATATATTTTATATAGATGTGTTACACCGAGTGATATATTTCAAGCATTTGTTTCTTATAATTTTGATGTTTATGGCTTACAGCTAGTGAAAACCCGAAATTCAGTATCTCAGACCAATAGAAAAAAATATTTTTAATACAGAAATGTTGGCTTGCAGTACTATATAGTATGCACTCAATACTTGGTTGGGCCTCTTTTTGTATGACTTACTGCATCAATGTAATGTGTCATGGAGGCGATCAGCCTGTGGCACTGCTGAAGTGTTATAGAAGCCCAGGTTTATTTTGATAGTGGCTTTCAGCTCGTCTGTTGGGTCTGTAGTCTCTCATCTTCCTCTTGACAATACCCCACAGATTCTCTATGGGGTTGAGGTCAGCCAAGTTTGCTGGCCAATCATGGCTCCCCAAATCATCACAGACTGTGGAAAGGTTTGCATTTCATTTGGAAATCAAGGTCCCAGAGTCTTGAGGAAGGGTGGAGAGGCACAAAATTCAAGATTTTTAATACAGAAATGTTGGCTTACTGAAAAGTATGTGCATGTACAGTATAGTAGGCACTCAATACTTGATCAGGGCGGGGCATGGAGGCAATTAGCCTGTGGCACTGCTGAGGTGTTATGGAAGCCCACGTTTCTTTGATAGCGGCCTTCGCCTCATCTGCATTGTTGCGTCTGGTGTCTCTCATTTTCTTCTTGACAATATCCAACAGATTCTCTATAGAGTTCAGGTCAGGCGAGTTTGCAATCAAGCACCGGGATACCATGATCATTAAACTGGATATTGGTACTTTTGGCAGTGTGGACAGGTGCCAAGTCCTGCTGGAAAATGAAATCAGCATCTCCATGAAGCTGGTCAGCAGAGGGAAGCATGAAGTGCTCTAGAATTTCCTGCTAGAGAGCTGCGCTGACTTTGGATTTGATAAAACTCAGTGGACCAACACCAGCAGATGACATGGCTCCCCAAATCGTCGCTGACAGTGGAAACTTCACACTGGACCTCATGTAACTTGGATTTTGTGCCCCTCCACTCTTCCTCAAGACTCTGGGACCTTGATTTCCAAATGAAATGCAAAATTTTCCACAGTCTGTGATGATTTGGGGAGCCATGATTGACCAGCAAACTCTCTTGGCCTCAACCCCATAGAGAATCTGTGGGGCATTGTCAAGAGGTAGATGAGAGACACCAGATCCAATAATACAGACGAGCTGAAAGCCACTATCAAAGAAACCTGGGCTTCCATAACACTTCAGCACTGTCACAGGCTGATCACCTCCATGCTATGTCGCATTGATGCAGTAAGCCATGCAAAAAGAGGCCCGACCAAGTATTGAGTGCATCCTCTACTGTACATGGATATACTTTTTCAGTAAGCCAACATTTCTGTATTAAAAATAATTTTTATTGGTCTTATTAATATTCAAATTTTCTGAGATACTGAATTTTGGGTTTTCACTAGCTGTAAGCCATAATCATCAAAATTAAAATAAAGAAATGCTTGAAATATATCACTCTGTGTGTAACACATCTGTATACAATATATGAGTTTGGCTTTTGAATTGAATTGCTGAAATACATTCACTTTTTGATGATATTTGTATTTTATGAGATGCACCTGTATATATACAGCATATACTGTTTATTGAACAGATCCTCGGTAGATACCTTGAATACATCCTTCTCTTCAGTTGAATTTGTTGAAACTGTTGCTGTTGTGTTTGAAACTTTAAAGTTTTTCTTAGTACAAATACACAAAAGTCTAAAGAACACAAGGTCTTGTGTTCTATCTTCAGCAAGGAAGTTGACTGTACAATCTGATCTATACAACAATATTCTCCATAGAAGCTACATTTTGACAAATCAAATCAAGTATATAGAACACAACATAAAATGTTGTGTTACAAAAAAAATTAGTAGCAGCAGTTTTAGTAGTATGTGTTACCAATGCAGTACCATAATAGTCATGTCATGTATTATATGTACCATGTACATTGAGCACTCTCTTTACAATGTAGAACAACAATACCAAATGGCAAATGGACCACATAGTATAAATCACCTTACTAATTAGAACGGAAAATCTCAAAAATGTACAGTAATCTATCTATAGTCATTTTAAAACCTAGACAATAGAAAAAGAGCATATAACCACAAAATGCACAAGCATCAGTGGATATAGAGAAAAAAATAGCAAGCAACATGCAAATATCAACATTTCTTTTACAGTTGAGCTTTGCCTATATTCTCTTGTCTTGCGGGCCTCGCAATTGGTCCTCTAACATGATGGATGGCCTATCTGACCTATAGGGAGGCTCAATAGTTGTTGGTGGGGCCAAACTATCTGTAAATATGTTCACCTGGTACAATAATTGGAATATGTTAGCACAAGCATGTAAAATATTAAAACATCATATAAAAGTTACAAGTAAACAATACAACAATAGAAATATACGACCGTCACTTATTATGTTTCCAAGATGTTACAAGACATACTTACTCATTTTAAAATAATTTTTCATTTTTATCAAAAAAATAACAGCTTCATAAAAAGGTCACACTGATACAATATCTTAACAGTATAATATAGAATTAATTAATTTTTTTTAAATTAATAAAATATATACATATTTTGTTTCTTGATTAATTTTGTATTTATATCATATTTATTTATATCAACATATTTATGTTATTTTATATCAAAACAACAGATGCAAAAACCTTAGCCCGCAAAAAAAAATAAAAAAAAAAATAGACCTATTAAAATCGTAAATCTGGCTATACAATAAATAACATTACATCTTAACTGAAACCAAATATACTGATATACTGTACCTAAACAACTAAATACTGTATAGTATTATAAAAAGAAAATCCTGTGTGAATATATATATATATATATATATATATATATATATATATATATAGTGAATATATATTATATATATATAGTGTGAATATATATATATCTATATATATATATATAGATATATATATATTAAAGATATTTAGGTCTAAATAGGTATTTTAGTATTCGGATATTACTTGGGTGTGACTATTTACATACTGATTTGATTGTTTATCTCCCTGGTCAGCACTTTGTTTGTTACATATTTTTTTTTTAACTTCATTAAATGGAACCAGTTTAAAAGCTATGTAAAAATCTTAGGGCCTTCATTTTTTTTTATTTAACTTTCAATAAAGGAATTTTTCAAGATACATTTTCCCATAATCCCAACCTATACCTTTAAATATTCCAACAGAAGCCATTCTATTAAGAAGGGAGCCATCTATTATTTAATAAATAATGGCGATAATGTGTGGACGGAACGCTGAGACTTTAAATTAAACTCGACGGTTCCAATGAATTTTAAAAGATCTATTTCTGGTTCTTCGCCGTCTAAGCTGTTGAGCGTGGTGTTCGGCAGATCTGTTTTGAATTAAAGACAAATGTATCATTTATGCCAGCACGCTGTTCTAGCCTTTCGGGTTCCCGGGGGAATTGGCCGCTTGCACTTGCAAATTTAAAATACAAGTAGGTAGTGAAGTGTTTTGATTTTGCATTAGCCTTGTAAATAACCTCTTTGGCTCACTGTTAAACAACGTGAAATGAATGGATAATGAATTCTTACTGTTAGGATGTCGTAACTCCCTGCTGAAAACTGCTTTCTTGAAGACACCATGCCTGTTTTAGGGTCGATAAAGAACTTTCCATCCTCATTTCCATCTACGATGCTATAGGAAATCTCTGCATTGGGGCCCTCGTCTTTATCGAATGCAAAGGCTCTGTAAATGGGTTCACCCCGTTTTTTCCTATCTCTTTCGGGAAGTTTGATTTGATAGACCTTCTCTGGAAACTGAGGCTTGTTATCATTTTCATCCAGAACTTGAACAATGACCCAGACTGTGGACTGCTTGGGTGAAGGACCTCCATCACTGACTGTCACCTGAGGAAAAACAAAACTTCTCATTAGCTGATGTTATATTTAGGTGTTATGAAGCCATAAATTACACAGTAAGGCCTCATACACACGGGCGTATTTTAAAAAATAATCAGGGAAAAAAATCAACGTTTTACGGCGTTATGCATTGGCATTAGTGAGCGTCGGCGTCAATAGGCGTCTTTAAAAAAAAAAAATCCTCTGCTATTTTTCAATCTAAAAACGTCGATGTCAAAAGCATTGGTTAATGCCGGTACAGCGTTAGTGAGTGTTTTGCGCCGTCGGCGTCAAAAAACGCCAAAACGTTACAGCCTCAGAACGCGCTGGCCGTGGACTCTAGTTTCAGCTTACTAACGCCGACGCCCTCTACAGCTCAAAAACGTTGGCGTATTTATGGGGCCATTGACTAACATGGAGAGCTGCAAAAAACACCAGAAAACGTTGGCGTCAAAAAACACCCGTGTGTGTGTGAGGCCTTAAACTGAACTCTCCAGTTGGATTCTTTATATAGTTAATATTGTGAAGAAAAAAATAGAAGCAGTTGGAACATGTAAAGAGTGGAACACCCAACTTCCAGGGGGACAGGAACAGCGCTGAAAATTGAGGCACAGGGTTCTTGATGTTAGCATATCCATTAAAATATATCTTAGACTGGCACAGAGAAAGGTTTGATAAGGCTCTATTAATTTGTTCAGTACAGAGGAGCAGAGAATGGGAATGACATCAGCATGCTGCTTATCATTTATTGTCCAATTATCAGTCTGGAGGCAGTTACTGCTTATCTGCAAAGAGATGACCTTGCTGACTGATCAAACAGAATTACAAATACTTTGGCAGCAACACATATATGTATTTAAACCTTATATTTAGCTGTTTGCAAAGGGCACATCTTTAAGGTGGCTGTCATTCTTAAAAATGTCACTTTAATTGGCAGTTAGATAGCGCCGGCACTACACCTGCAACCCCTTTCTTTCTCCAAATTCTTGATTGGGCAAAGCTCTGGAACTCCCTTCAGCTTCCCTTGTGCTCCTATTAGCTCATTACTATGATGAGCTGCCATGTAGCCAATAGGAAAACAGTATCAGAAAGTGCCAGAGCTTTACCGGATCAGATTTTTTTTTATAGAATAGTGGTGAATGTTTTCAAGACTATATATATATATATATATATATATATACACAGCAACCCCAGTTTCTATCTTCTGCTAGATATCCCAAGAACCAAATGACTAAAAAACCTTAATAAAGAGTATTGAGTATGAGCCATACGGTTGTATAAGTTAAGCTGGCAAAGATGGATCTGCTGCTGAACCAGCCAAGATTCAATCCTTCTATGG
>BLSH010375200.1:258693-269821 GCA_018402905.1 Glandirana rugosa
CTCCATTAGGGAGGACTCAATTTAACAAGTTGACCACCCCCCCTCCCCCGTCCCTCAATAGGGACGGTCATTTTGTCACTGATGACGATCGCCGATATCGGTGACCGTTATGTACGTATAATATTTAGAGTGTACAACCAACATGGGTTCAACTAGCTACCTAGTTAAACCCATGTTAGTCGGACGGGTATCTTACTAACTTAGAACCGACCAAGTCGTCGTCTAGGTAGAAACGGTCGAATTGAATATGTTGGCATACCGAGTATGAGTTATGAGAAATAATTCCAAAAAATCAGTAAACCAAGAACCCTATAGATCGTCTTCTATCTTTGACCCCAACGACATATATATATATATATATATATATATATATATATATATATATCAGAACTTTTGTAAGTGGTGATAAGATATTTTTTTTTAGACTACTATATATATATATATATATATATATATATATATATATATATACAGCAACCCCAGTTTCTATCTTCTGCTAGATATCCCAAGAACCAAATGACTAAAAAACCTTAATAAAGAGTATTGAGTATGAGCCATACGGTTGTATAAGTTAAGCTGGCAAAGATGGATCTGCTGCTGAACCAGCCAAGATTCAATCATTCTATGGGCAGGCTGATTGTACCCAAATTGATCCATCGATCAACTTGGGTACAACCAACATGTGAGATTTATAATATGCATGTATTGCCAGTGGCTATAGCCGCTAGCAGTAGTCACTGTTTTACTGGCAGGGATAACTCCCTGCCCCCTCCCCCCCACCAGTTGAACAATTTAACTCAGGAGGGATTACCTCTTCAACACAGTCAGTGGTTGCAGGAAAAAAAATCACATAACCTATGGCCTGCTTTAGCCCTCTGCATTTGTTTTGAGGGAGGACAAGCCTTGCAGCCTACAAATGCCTCTATGTCAGTAGCTATAAAAAGCTTTCAATCTGTTGCCTGTCAAACTGATAGGGTTGTTTTATGACACCCCATGTGACAAATTATCACTTTCACAGCTTCAACTAGTTCAGCAAAGTACCCAGAGTGACCTGGGTAACATCATGTTTGGTCCAATAGGATAACAATTAGCTGGCTGACTCCAGAACCCAGGCGAGCAAATCAAAATATATATGGGTATAGTGAATAAGCCAAGCCCAACTGATTTCCCCAGTCTCTGCTAAAATACGCATAAAAGCCAGCCAGCCTAAACAGGTTTATTTACTAGTAACACCTCGTCGCTCATCCTGCGTTTAAATCGATGTCAGGAAGCCATTAGAACTAATTTTCTTGGCATCCCTTTAATGAGTCGAAAAATCTAAGTGCAGAAAAAGAAAGGCTTTCACTCTGCAACATTACGTCTGATTACTTTGTCTACGTATTCACTAACAACTGCCAATTATTTGTTATATTTAGAAGCTAGCAGACAATACAACTAAATGCAATTAGCTGAAGTCTGATTAGCTTGAGAGTGCCAGAAAAGGTAACAGAGAAGGGTAATCTGGTCATAAAATAGGATAAAGAGTTGTACAAAGAAAAAGATTTGTTCTTCCAGCATCCTGTAGGCTTCCTACATATGAGCAATCGATGCAACTGAGTTCTCCAGTTGGGGAACCTTGCCTGTCCAACCTGGGGTTAGGCTTTAAGGGATCATTCCTACCCAAAACTTATATATTTTAGTTTTTGTAGATGCTAGTGAGTTAAACCACCTGACAATTTGTTATATATTTCAGGCACATTGTTGGGGAGAAATCTGCTCTCGAGCCCCCAGGTTTGCACACATGGTGTACCCATTATGAAGATATCCCACTATTCTGTTGGGTTCTTTATTTAGTATAATATTGTGAAGAAAGCAATAGGAGCAGTTGGAACATGTAAAGAGTGGAACACCCAACTCCTGGGGGGAAAGGAACAGGACTAGGGGATGGAGGTAGGGAGTTCTTGATGTTCCATTAAAGCATATCCTTTAAAGTGTATATATAGCATTTTTTTTTTACGTTTTAGAACTCTGAGCTCCATGCAAGCAATTTCCCCCAACCAACTGTTCTTGGGACAATATTCTACCAGACAGGAAGAAAGGAAAATTCTGCAAAAGGAAAACAAACAATAAAAAACTGACAGAGGGTGTAGCATTCCCTTGCCTAACTTTAAAAAAAATATTTTTACATCTAGTGGTTCCCGAAACACTTTACTGCAACTGACCCCACCAGGGGGCAGTAGGTATAACAAAGCTACAGTGCAGAGATAGGAGATCAAGCAGGGGTCCTGGGGGTGACAGTAAAAAAGACAGTCCAGGCCAGAAAAAAGAGTGGGCAGTTAACAAAGCTGGAGACGAGAGAATAGTCAAGTTCAGGCAGGAGTCATGGCGGGCAGCAAGCAGAGGGTGGTCTGACATTCAGAATCCACAATGAGCAGATAAGCTGAGTCAGAAACAATAGAGAACATGCTTTAGTATAATACTGTAGGTCTTGCTTAAAGGTAATTGGTTTGAAGACACAGCACCAACCTATTCATTAAATACCCTCCAGCAGTGGCGGCTGCTGGCATATTGTTTGGGGGGGGCAGCCAACAATCCACCCCCCGGTCGGTTGGTCGGTGATTGGGTTACAGGCATCCCCCGGTCAGTCGGTCACCAGCCCTGCACATACCCCATATAGGCTGCGGGCAGTGCTTCCTATGGGTGGTGGGCGGTGTCTCCTCCTCCTGGTGCTTCACGCGGCTTCCGCTGCATCTCCTCCCTCCTCCTCCTTGGTGGCCAATAGGATCACTTCTCCTCTCGACCAATTGGGTGACGGGTCTCAGGACTCCCTTCCCTGATTGGCCGGGAGGAGAATCAGGAAGACAATAATGAATATTAATTTGCTATTGTGACACAACTGGGTGGGCTTGGGGTGCAATGTTCTGCGCCCCAAGCCCACCCTTTTTTGAAGCTTATTAGAGCCTCTGGCTCCTATCACGTGATTCTATAAAAAAAAAACATTGGAATCCATGCGTCCAGCGCCCCACATTTGGTTATGGGGCTGGACGCATGGATTAGGGGGACCGCGCCCCTGCTCTCTGCAATATGCCCTCCAGGCCACTTCCACCATCATTAGCATGTACTAAATGCATGCTGAAAAACCATGACTCATCTGTGAGGAAAACCTGGGCTGTAGTAGGGCTGAGAGGGAGCTGGAACAAGGTTGGAAAAAAACAATGTCTTGACAGAGTAGGACAGGTGTGTAAAACCTATATGGGATTCTTGGTCTTTCCAAGTCTACAGAACGTTTAGACTATAGATACAGTACAGGAACTGCAAAGGGCTGATACCAGGTCAAATTCGGGTACTTTCACTGATTGAATTTAAAAAAAATATGCATTTAAAGATGTTATGAATACAAAGCAATTTACATTCATTTACATCTTTTACATCTGCCAACAGATTCTAAATGGCAGATTGCTGTCCAATGGCTATGTGTGTTCATGTATGTGGTGTATGGATGAGAGAGCACTCAAGGGGCAGCTTTGTAGAAGAAAAGAAATCTTGAAAGATTGCTGGAAGTAGACATTAACTTGAGGCTTTACAATACCAAATATGTATGTTTTTAAGCTTATCTGTCCGACGAAATTTTAATATTCATCAACCTGATATGTTGGGTTGAACTGACATTAAAAAAAGTTGTTTTTATGTGATGCATGTGTACTTTTTATTAAGAGGCAATGCACCAATAAAGTCCCATAGCACTTGCTGAGCTACCAGGATTGGGAACGGCGTACTTGTTCACATTTTTCTGGACTAGCTCCTAATGCAACCCTTGGTGTACTTTTATTCGGGATATATTCACCAGCAAGTGAACATGTTGTCCCTAAAGTTGAAGTATTAAAAAGTAGAACAAAAGGGGAAGGGCTAAGGAATTGAGAGATTTTGACAATGGCCAAATTATAATGACTAGACAACTGGGTCAGAGCAACTCCAAAACTGCAGCTCTGTTGGGATGTTCTCAGTCTGCAGTGGTCAGGAGCTACCAAAAGTGGTCCAAGGAAGGAAAACCAGCAAACCGACAACAGGAACATGGACAGGCAAGGCATACTGATGTGTGTGGGGATAAAATGCTGGCCTGTGTAGTCCAATCCAAAGAAAGAGCTCCTGTAGATCAAATTGCTGTAAAAGTTAATGCTGGTTCCAACAGAAAGATAGCAGAACACAGAGTGCATTGCAGTTTGTTGCTTATGCGGTTGCATAGCCACAGTCCGGTCTGGGTGCCAATGTTCACCCATATCCACAGCTAAACATGCCTACAATGGACACGTGAGCATCAGAACCGGACCACAGAGCAATGAAAGAAGGTGGCTTGCTCTGATGAATTCAAAAACGGTTTGAGGTGTTGACCTGGCCTCCAAATTCTCATGAACTCAATCCAATCGAGCATCTGTGGGATGGGCTGAAAAACAAGTCTGAACCATGGAGGCCCCGCCTTGCATCTTACAGGACTTAAATGATCTGCTACTGATGATTTGGTGCAAAATACTACAGCATACATTTAGAAGTCTAGTGGAGTTCATGCTGCATTGGGTTATAGAGGGTGGTCATAATGGTATGGCTAATCAGTGTGTGTGTATGTGTAAGTGTGTGTATATATATATATATATATATATATATATATATATATATATATATAATGGGAGATTAGCTCGCGTGGGAAGAAAGCAGCTTGTGGGCAAACTTTCTTAAAATCTGTCTGGTTCCCAGTTTCCGTTGGTAAAGGTTGCAGGTCATAAAACAAACAAAAATAGCAAAAACAAAACCCTGCCATCCGGCACTAAACTAACACAGACAGGATACCTCTCTATATACGATGTCGGGCTTGTCCCTGACACCTTCAAACAAACGCAAACCTTTTTCCTTTGCAGTCCTTGGAGCAACCAACAACTCAAGGTCTTAGCTTTCTCAGTGTAAGCATACTGAGGCCCAGGGTGAGCTCCACTGAGATCTCTTCCTGGTTATTTCAAGCAGCTGGAGAGGGATTTGGGTGGACCAGAAACTCTGGGCCGGAACCAGCTCTGCCACGGTGGCTGGCAAAACCCGGGTCAGACTCTCACCAGTCCACTCCAAGTGAAAGCATGTGAGGCGACAAATATCACCCGTCCACTATAGCACCTTGCATAATGTCACATACCCCCCCTCTGCTCAAGCCCCTAAGGCTGAGCAAATGTTACCCCCATACAGTGAACCCAGGAAAGGGCATCTGCATTGTTTTGCAGCTTTCCTGCCCTATGTTCCACTGTGACTTTATAGGGCTGTAGGGCCAAAAACCACCTTGTCACCCAACTATTCTTTTCTCTGTTGTCGCACATCCAATTCGGGGGGCATGGTCGGTGACGAGTCCAAACGGCTTGCCCAATAGATAATACTTTAGGCTCTACAAGGCCCATTTAATTGCGAGACACTCCTTCTCAACTATGGCATAATTTTGCTTGTGCTGGTTCAGCTTCCGGCTTAGGTATACAACCGGGTGCTCCTCCCCGTCTCTGATCTGGGACAGTACCGCTCCTAGACCCACATCAGAGGTGGTTGTATACACAGGGATTGCTTTAGCTTCTGAAATACCTTCTTGGTTTCCGGGCTCCAATTCACCACAACTGACCCTCTGCCCCACGTCAGGTCCGTCAGGGGAACGGCAATGGTGGCAAAGTCCAGTATGAAGTGCCTATAGTACCCCGTGATCCCCAGGAAAGCACGCACCTGCTTTTTAGTTTGGGGTTGGGGCCACTTCTGGATTGCCTCTAATTTGTTGGTCTGTGGTTTAACGAGTCCCCGCCCAATAATGTGGCCAAGGTATTTGGCCTCCTCGAGATCGATGGTACACTTTTTGGGGTTGGCTGTGAGCACTGCTTTCCTGAGGGAATCCACAACCACTTGCACTCAGGGCAAATGGGATTCCCAATCAGGACTGTGGTTAACCACATCATCCAAGTAGGCGGCTGCATAGGGGTGATGTGGTCTCATCGCCTTGTCCATCATCCTCTGGAATGATGCAGGAGCCCCATGCAGACCAAACAGCATTTGTTTGTACTGGAAGGAGCTCTCAGGAGTAGAAAAGGCCATTTTATCCTTGGCTGACTCTGTCAGGGGTATCTGCCAGTAGCCCTTAGTTAGGTCCAGGGTTGTTATGTACCGGGCCCCTCCCAAATGCTCCACTAGTTCATGGACCCGAGGCATTGGGTACGCATCAAACGTGGATAAGCTATTCGGTCTTCTAAAGTCATTACAAAACCCTATAGGGCTTTGGGACCAGCACTATGGGACTCGACCAGTCACTGTGGGACTCCTCTATCACATCCAACTCTAACATGTTCTGTATCTCCTTTGCTACTGCCTCGCGCCTAGCCTCGGGCATTCTATAAGGTTTCACATTTACGCGAACACCTGGCCCTGTGATTATGTCATGTTGAATCAATGTGGTCAGTCCGGGCAAAGGGTAGAAAAATTCTCTATTTTTGTTCACAAACTCTTTAATGTCCTGTTGTTGGGCTACTGACAAGGACTCCGTCAGGGGGACATACGGTGTCATTGGTACCCTATCTTTTTGAGGAGGTGGTACGGCCAACAAAGCCCCTCTGTCCTTCCATGTTTTTAAGAGGTTAACATGATAGATTTGTCGGGGCTTCCTTTTCCCCGGCTGGTAAACTTTGTAGTTTACTTCCCCTACTCTTTCCTTAATCTCAAAGGAACCCTGCCACTTTGCTAGGAAGTTACTTTCAACAGTGGGGACCAGCACCAGTACTCTATGCCCAGGGTTGAAAGTTTGGGTCTTAGCACCCCGATTATAGACCTTTCTCTGAGCCTCCTGGGCTCACTCCATATGCTCTCTTACGAGGGGCAGGACCGCTGCGATGCGATCCTGCATCAAGGAAATATGCTTGATGACGCTCCTATGAGGGATGACCTCTCCTTCCCACATCTCTTTGGCGGCATCTAACAATCCCTGGGGATGTCTACCATACAAGAGTTCAAATGGCGAGTACCCATAGATGTCTGCGGAACCTCTCATATGGCAAACACGAGATACGGCAGCAACATATCCCAATCTTTCCCATCTTTTTCCACTACATTTTTCAACATGCTTTTGAGCATTTTATTAAATCTCTCCACAAGTCCATCCATTTGGGAGTGGTAAACCGAGGTACGGAGATGGGAGATTTTATACAACTTGCACAATTCCTTGGTTACACGGGACATAAACGGGGTGCCCTGATCCGTTAAGACTTCTTTAAGGATCCCCACCGGACTAAATACCTGGACCAACTCCTTGGCGATAGTTTTAGCGGAGGTGTTCAGCAAAGGTATGGCTTCAGGATAGCGGGTCGCATAATCTAGTATTACGAGGATGTGCTGGTGTCCCCGGGCAGACTTTACCCACGAGATCCATGCCAATTCTTTTGAATGGCACTTCAATTATGGGCAATGGAACAAGTGGACTACGAAAATGGGGCGAGGGGGCAGAGAGTTGACACTCAGGGCAGGATTCACAATACTCTCTGACATCTGCATGCAACCCAGGCCAGAAGAATCTCTGGGTTATTCTCTCCCTGGTCTTCTGCATACCCAGATTCCCCCCATCACATGTCCATGGGCCAGATCTAGCATCATCCTGCAAAAGGTTTTGGGAACCACTAGCTGTTCTACTTTGTCCTCCCTGCATTTTACCACCCGATACAACAAATTATTTTTAAGAGCCATGTAGGTAAAAGACACCCCCCAATTAGGGTCCACAGGTTCCCCATCCATCACCTTCACGTTTTCTCTTGCTCTAAGGAGAGTGACATCCCATATTTGCTCTGTACAGAAGTCCTATCTCTGGACCTCTAAGTCAGGTACTACATTCTGTTCACTCCCACGGTCAGGGTCAAAGACATTTTCTGAGTCATTAGCGACCAGCTGGGAGCTATACTCCGGCTCCTCTGGCTCCCCAACCATTACAGGAAAAGGAAGAGGGTCTCCTTCTTCCTCGGTCCTGCCACTGGTCTCCCCTTCCATTTTGCAAAAAGGGTCTGGTGAGAGCTTCCATGCTTCCTCAGCAGTCTCTCTGTGCATTCCCATAACCTCCAAAAATAGGGAAAATCCCTCCCCACTAGGGCTTCATGAAGCAGTGAAGGTACCACCCCCACTGAATGTATAACACTGTCCCAAGTGGTGTCAATCTCAACCACCTCCGTCTGGTAATCCTAAGTGTCCCTTTGGATGCAAATGGCCCCGACAGTGCTAGGGTGTAACCTTGCAAGATTTATACAATTGTTTTTGACCAATGTTACCACACTACCCGAGTCAAGCAGTGCAGTGACTGGTTTCCCATCAATAGAAAGCACACAGATCTGCTTCTTCATGTGACCTGAACATGATGCTGTATATGCGACCTGTGCAAAAAAAGAGAAAGGTGTCTATTCACATAAGTATAATCACGTTGCATGGGTTCATCATTCAGGGGACAATTGGCAAGCAATATGGCCCAATGCATGGCATCGGTAGCACTGTATGTGCTCTATACCCAGTCCACTCAAGGGTCCCCAAGACCTTCCTGGCTTCTTTGGCCAGTCTCCAGGTCTAGAGTCTATAGTCTCGTTAGTCATTACAGCAGTTTTATTACTCTTCCCGATGCCCTTGAGCGTTGGGACAGTCTTACCGGATCCACTGGGGGCCCAAAAGTGAGTAAACCCCTAAGTAAAAATGACCAATTTGGGCCCAATTAGCCATTTTCCCTCCCCGGTGTCATGGGACTTCATTAGTGTAACAAGGTCCCAGGTGTGAAGGGGGAGCAGGTGTGTTAAATTTGGTGTTATCACTCTCACTCTCACATACTGGTCAATGGAAGTTCAACATGGCACCACATGGCAAAGAACTTTCTGAGGATCTGAAAAAAAGATTTTTTGCTCTACATAAAGATGACCTAGGCTATAAGAAGAGTGCCAAGACCCTGAGCTGCAGCACAGTGGCCAAGACCATACAGCAATTTAACAGGGCAGGTTCCACTCAAAACAGGCCTTGCCATGGTCAAGCAAAGATGTTGAGTGCACGTGCTCAGCATCATATGCAGAGGTTGTCTTTGGGAAATAGACATATGAGTGCTGCCAGCATTGCTGCAGAGGTTGAAGGGGTGGGGGGGGGGTCAGCTTGTCAGTGCTCAGACCATACGCAGCACACTGCATCAAATTGGTCTGCATGGCTGTCGCCTCAGAAGGAAGCCTCTTCTAAAGACGATGCACAAGAAAGCCGGCAAACAGTTTGCTGAAGACAAGCAGACTAAGGACATGGATTACTGGAGCCACGTCCTGTGTTCTGATGAGACCAAGATAAACTTATTTGGTTCAGATGATGAATTAGAGCAGAGACTGTGAGCCAGGCTTTCTCGTCCAACATCAGTGCCTGACCTCACACATGCACTTTTGGAATAATAGTCAAACATTCCCATAGACACTCCTGAACCTTGCCAGAAGAGTTGAAGCTGTTATAGCTGCAAAGGGTGGGCCAACTCAATATTGAAAGCTACGGACAAAGACTGGGATGTCAATAAAATTCATGTGCGTGTAAAGGCAGTGTCCCAATACTTTAGACAATATAGTATATATATATATATATATATATATATATATATATATATATACTGTATAGATATATATTTAAAAACATATATTAAAATTTAAAATAAAAGAAAACCTTTAACCTTTAAGTTAAGCCCAAATCATTCTATTTTCCCTGTAACGCAGCCTACAGTTCCCCTTTTCAAAGGACACCTGAGCCTTGCCTAAGATTTATCACGCTCTCCGATCTCTTTGTCCTGACAATTCCTTCGGCGAGGAGATCTAGTGAAGTTGTACTGAGATGGGATGGCAGCTTTCCACGCTGTTGAGTCAGGTAATTTTGATTATTACACATTGATTGCTCTGCTGTTTATCAACTCAGTAGTTCTCCGCAGCAGCATAATCCCTCCCACTGGAGCTTCTGTTCCATCAAGCTATAAGCAAAAGCGCAATTTCACATTGTATCATCCCTCCCGCTGTAATGCTAATACTGAAAAACTGGCTTCCACTATAATCTTACACGAATACCCCGCAGCATGGCTGAAAATCAATAGAGACATGAGGGGGCAGAAAGTAATAAAAAAACATTATCTGGCCGATCACAGAGATTTAATATGGTTTTAGTTCTTAGGTAATAGACTTAACTTTAATTCTGTGAAAGACAAAGAAAGAAAAAGATCGCTGCTTGGATACAATGTGCCTTCATGACATGCAGTGTGTGATTACAGCTATATTAATATGCAGAAAGGTCAGTAATTCAATCAAATTACTTAAAGCTAAACTCCAGGCAAACAGCATACATAAGCCACGCATGAAATCAATACATGAGAGCTGTTTTATCTGCTAAAGGATTTGTCTTTCTGTCATTCCAGTAATGGAACTTACACAGCTCTATCTGGGAGGGCAGGAGTTATATTTCCTCTGCTGCAATTAAATGACACATATATGTCTTGTCCTTCCCCCAGCCTATAATTGGACAGTGACAACAGAGGCAGCCAACTGAGAAGCTCATCTCTCTGTCACTCTGCTCTCTCCTTCTATCAGTGTTTAGATGCAGGAGGCCCAATGTGGGTTCCTGGTGAATAGCTGCCCCCATTGAAAGTAAAAGGAGGCTTTTAACCACTTACCAACCGGGCCACTTTTTTTACATTTGGTGGTCACAAGCTAAAAACATTTTTTTTGCTAGAAAATTACTTAGAACCCCCAAAACATTATATATATATTTTTTCCAAACACCCTAGAGAATAAATGGCGATTGTTGCAATACTTTTTGTCACGCGGTATTTGCGCAGCGGTCTTTCAAGCGCAATTTTTTTGGACCAATTTTACTTTTTTGAGTTAAAAAAATAAGTCAACAGTAAAGTTAGCCCAATTTTTTGTATATTGTGAAAGAGGATGTTATGCCGAGTAAATAGATACCATACATGACACGGCTGAAAATCGCGCACACTCGCGGAATGGCGACAAAGTCCGGTATTTAAAAAGTTCCATAGGCGACGCTTCAAATTTCTTAACGGTTACCAGGTTAGAGTTACAGAGGAGGTCTTTTGCTAGAATTATTGCTCACACTCTGG
>BLSH010375200.1:301152-319584 GCA_018402905.1 Glandirana rugosa
CTGGTTATTTTTTTTTATATATCTTTTGATAATTTAGGGTATATTTTGTCGTAATAAATTTTTACCATGAGATTATTTAGTGTGTCAGAAACTAAAGTCGTTATACGCATGTCAATCTTACACCGACCTCAAGTTACATTTTAAACTAAGTTTAAAGTCAGTCTAAAAGACTATAAGTCCGTTTAAATCAAACCAATAAATCTCGTAAGCCATTTTAATCAAATATTAATCACAACTCGCTTGGGCCTGACATTGCAAGCCCAGGCATGGCTTGAAATCCCACAGGCACCGTGCCGAACGATTTTTGAAATGTCCGGGTCCGGGTCCGTGCCACGGACACCCTAAAGTTCGGTACGGACCCGAACGTTACAGTCCGGGTTCGCTCAACACTAATTATAAACTAATTTTACCGAATGCTCTAAATAACCAAACTAAATTTGCCTGAATATCAGAAAATCTGACTGAAATTTGAATCAAATTTTACATTGAACTCCAGCCACATTCTAACTGTACGCATATTGCTGAAATCAAAGACTGTGTGATTTATTAGAGTACCATTTTTAAATAATGCTGTTTTATATGGGATTTAATAGTTTTCTATATATTTTTTTTTATTGGTCGAACTAGATGGACTTGTGTCTTTTTTCAACCTGGCTAACTATGTAACTAAGTTAAGCCAAAGGGGATTTAACCACTTGCCTACTGGGCACTTAAACCCCCTTCCTGCCCAGACCAATTTTCAGCTTTCAGCGCTGTCACTCTTTGAATGACAATTGCGCGGTCGTGCGACGTTGTACCAAAATTAAAATGTTATCATTTTTTTCACACACAAATAGAGCTTTCTTTTGATGGTATTTAATCACTGCTGTTTTTTTTTATTATTTTTTGCTAAAAAAAAAGAAAAAAAGACCAGAAATTTAAAAAACAAAACAAAAACCCATTTCATAGTTTGTTATAAAATTTTGAAAACAAGCAATTTTACTCCTTCATTGATGAGCGCTGATGAGGATGCACTGATGGGCACTGATTGGCTGCACTGATGGGCACTGATTGGCTGCACTGATGGGCACTGATAAGGTGGCACTGATGGGTGGCACTGATGGGCACTGATAGGTGACACTGATATGCAGCACTGGTGGGCAGAGGTAGGTGGAACTTTGAGCATTTGTAGGTGGCACTGTGGGCACTGGTAGGTGGCACGGTGTGCACTGGTAGGTGTCACTGGTGAGTACTGATAGGTGGCACTGGCAGGTGACACTGGTGGGTACAGGCGAGGCAACCACAGCTCTCTGTGTGAGGGACCAATGTCCCTCTGACAGAAGCCGGTGATCGGCCTTATTTCCCCCTCACGCTAACAGTGTGAGGGAAAAAAATACAGATTACAGATCTTCTGTTTACATCACGTGATCAGCTGTCATTGGCTGACAGCTGATCACGTGGTAAGGGGCTCTGATCAGCTCCTTACTCCGATCTGTGATCAGCCAAGTCTCATAGACTCAGTGATCACAGAGCTTGACCCGCAGGGAGTGGCAGACAGTGCATGCTCGGGAGGACGACCATGGATGCTCTCCGGGCAAATAAGGTCAGCGCTGTAGCCATCTTTCGGGTATAGCACGGGCGGGAGGAGGTTAAAGAGTCGTTGTAATCATTTGATGAAGATTTTTCTTTTGTTTGTTCACTTTGTCACATTCTAATCAAAAACAAAAAAAAAAACTAAAGTTTTCAATTCAACCGATTCAAAATTTATTGATTGGAACATTTAAAATCGAAAAAAAATTTGGTGAATTTGAAGAAAATTTGGAAAATTCTGAATACAAATCGAGTGAATCAACCAAATTTAACGTAAATAAATAACCTGATTAATGAATCTAAACGAAACTAAACACATTTTTTTGTCATGCACGCGTCTACTTAGTGGTTAGATCACAAGGTGAAAAGAAAAGAACAAAATCCTAAAAAAGAAAACGAATGCAGCTATCACATCTAAGAATTGGTAAGTTTCAAAATAATAAATGTTTGCTTTTGGATTTAATACCACTTTAATCACTCAAATTAAGCCCTAACACTAAGGGCTCGTTCACACTTGCTTTGACTTCAACACACATTAAAGCCCCTAATGCTTCAACAAGCTTTTATAATGTATTTTTGAGGCTTCGATTAGGCTTCAGTGGTGCTGCGATGAGGCTTCGGTGGTGCTGCGATGAGGCTTCAGTGGTGCTGCGATGAGGCTTCAGTGGTGCTGCGATGAGGCTTCAGTGGTGCTGCGATGAGGCTTCGGTGGTGCTGTGATGAGGCTTCAGTGGTGCTGCGATGAGGCTTCGGGGGTGCTGTGATGAGGCTTCGGTGGTGCTGTAATGAGGCTTCGGTGGTGCTGCGACGAGGCTTCAGTGGTGCTGTTATGAGGCTTCGGTGGTGCTGTGATGAGGCTTTGGTGGTGCTGTTATGAGGCTTTGGTGGTGCTGTGATGAGGCTTCGGCGGTGCTGTGATGAGGCTTCGGTGGTGCTGTGATGAGGCTTCGGTGGTGCTGTGATGAGGCTTCGGCGGTGCTGTGATGAGGCTTCGGCGGTGCTGTGATGAGGCTTCGGTGGTGCTGTGATGAGGCTTTGGTGGTGCTGTGATGAGGCTTCGGCGGTGCTGTGATGAGGCTTCGGCGGTGCTGTGATGAGGCTTCGGTGGTGCTGTGATGAGGCTTCGGTGGTGCTGTGATGAGGCTTCCATGGTGCTGCGATGAGGCTTCGGTGGTGCTTCGATGAGGCTATTTTGACGCTTTGTTGAAGCTTGTCCGATGCCCTGTGTGTGTTTGTTGATATCTCACACCTGCAATTTCTCCAAAACAAGGCAAAGCTAAAGCTGAATTACAGCCTCTGAAAAGCTGCAGGTGCTTCAAGCGAGCTTCAAACAAGCTTTGTCATAGACTTCTATGGAGGCGTTGGAGAGGCTTTGAAGCATGGCTAAAGCTACATGGGGTAATTTTAGACGCAAAGCTGAAGCGAAGCAAAGCCAATGCAAGGTGTAAACAGGGCTGTAAGCTAACCATTTTATTTAGTGACATGAGCTTTGACTGGCATTAACAGAGCTTTAACAATGCCTGTCTGACGCCCTGTTTTGAAGCACGTGTAAAGGAGCCCTTAAAGTGTTACTAAACCCACAACAGTAAAATCAGTCTGCATATATGCAGTAATGCATGCTTGTTATACTCATCGTGGAACCTAAGAGGGTTCTCTGATCCTCTCCTTCTTCCACTGTCCCCACATGCCCAGATAAAACAGAGTTACTGTGGTGTGTAATGCTAGATATTTTTTTTTTCTTGGGAGGGTGCATGTGATCAGCACAGGGCCAATCAGCAGTGTCCAGACAGAGGGTCAGGAGTCCTACATCCTGATTGGACAGCCAGTGCAGTTTGAAAACTCCTCCTACAAGCTTTAACCAAACACTAATAGAAGTCATAAGACTGCTATATACTGCTGATGAGAAAATGTATTTAGTAGTTTATATGTACTATAATAATTGCTTTTCAATGATCTGTGTACTGTGGGAGACCAGATATAGTGAATGCAAGGTCCTGGGTTTAGTAACACTTTAACCTCTTGCTCAAAAACATCACATGAACTACCATCTGATTCTTGTTCCTGAACTATCAGGACAATTCTTACTTCACCCCAAACCTATTTTTTTTTGTATTTGTTTCTGCACTAACAACACAAAAACTACTGCTCCATTTTTAAATTGCTAGTATCCTTCTCAACGTGAAATAGAGCCTATCATTTCTGCATTCAAAAATAACAAACATCCCCAATGTGGAGTCCCGCTGAGAGAAAATGACTACAACAAACACTCTAAAGACTCCAGCCTGCAATATCACAAAGGCTTCTATTTGTAGAGTGCATTCTCTTTATTTATAAAAGAAAAAACCTTTACAAAAGTTTGCTGTGTATCCGGGGGACTACAGGCATTGTAGAACAAAAGGGAGCGGGGTCACATGACTATCCTTCCAACGCTCCAAGCAGAGAAATGTTTTACCCTGCAGTCCATGGAAGGACAGAAAGTACAAAAGCTGGTATGGGGCCCTTCCTGAGGCGCTTGGAATCAGTAGGCAGTAAATCTGACATAACTGTAGAGACAGAGATAATAGTCTGGTAGGGGCTTCCCCGAGGAGCTCACATGCTACTGAAAACCTTGCAGTGACATTTAAAGAAAAAAACCTTTGTATAAGTTAAAGGTTTGACTTTCAGGTGCAAGAGGTTATAACAGAATTTGCAAAGATGTCTGACTGTCAGTATAAAGTTAGACGTAAGCAGTACAGTGGCTTAGTGGTTAGTATCTATGTCTTGCAGTGATGGGATCCTTGGTCTAATTCTTGGCCATGATTCTACCTCTGCTTGGGTGGGTTTCCTCCAGGTACTCTAGATTCCTCACTCACTCCATAGAGATGATAGTGGATTAACTGGCTCCTGTCTAAATTTGCCCTAGTATGTTTGTATATATTCTGTATGCCGGTCTGAAAGCTCAAACAATTGGTAGGGTTGAAGAAAGATCTACCCAAAAAAAGAAAAACTGCCTAGAAAATTTTATGGAAAAAGGCCACCTAGTATATTAGAGTTGTTGCCCAGAGAGCTGACCCATGGGATTGCTAAAAGCCACATATGACTGTCCAAAAACAGAAAGGATGGAGCACAGATCTTCTTGTTTACTCTTTAATTTTTCATGTCACCGGGAACATAGAACGACCATTTTGGTTGGGCATCACCATCCTTTTTTAAGTTCACTATACTGTATACTGTATTTACAGTGCCTTCAAAAAAGTATTAATGTCCCTTGAAATTTTCCACATTTTCTCATGTTACAACCAAAAACGTAAATGTATTTTATTGGGATTTTATGTGATAGACCAACACAAAGTGGCACACAATTGTGAAGTGGAAGGAAAATGATAAATGATTTTCAACATTTTTTACAAATAAATACGTGAAAAGCGTGGGGGGCATTTGTATTCAGCCCCCTGAGTCAATACTTTGTAGAACCTTCTTTCACTGCAATTACAGTTGCAAGTCTTTTGGGGGAAGTCTCTACCAGCTTTGCACATCTAGAGAGGACATTTTTGCCCATTCTTCTTTGCAAAATAGCTCAAGCTCTGTCAGATTGGATGGAGAGCCTCTGTGAACAGCAATTTTCAAGTCTTGCCACAGATTCTCTATTGCATTTAGGTCTGGACTTTGGCATAGGCGTGCGCACATAGGGTGGCAGGTGTGTCTGGGCACACCCTAATCACCCTGTACTGTGCAGATTCCCCCTGCTGCCTGGTTGCAGAGAAAGGGACGGGGAAATCTCTGTCCTCAGTCCCTTTCTCTGTATCAAAAGTGAGACATCAGGGATCTGTTTAGACCCCTGATATTTCACCAAAGCCCCACAGCAGGGCTCCTAAATAAAATTGTAAAAACAATAATATAATATTGTAAAAAATAAAGAAACAAAATTGTAAAAAAAATAAAAATAAACTACTAACACTGATCTCTGCCCTTCTGACATATATACACACACTATATACACACACTCGCGTTTGTTTGCGCTTTGTGGTGCACACCCTAATGCAATAGGTGGCACACACCTATGACTGGGCCATTCTAACACATGAATATGCTTTGATCTAAACCATTCCATTGTAGCTCTGGCTGCATGTTTAGGGTCGTTGTCCTGCTAGAAGGTGAACCTCCGCCCCAGTCTCAAGGGGAGGAGGTTTGAGGTGTTAGTTCCATTCTTAAAGTAGTTGTAAAGCCTTTACGAGCACTTTTACCTACAGGTAAACTTATAATACGGATTACCTGTAGGCACCGTGAATATCTCCTAAACCTGCATAGTTTAGGAGATATTCACTGTATACTCTTGCGGCGACGTCATTGGCACAAGCGCACTGAAGAAACGGGCCGCTTGGTGCCATTTCTAGAGGCCCGCGATGTTACCAGTGGCTCCCGTGTGCATGTGCGGGAGTGACGCCATCACGGCTCCGGCCAATCACACAGCTCCAGAGCCGCGAACCCGGAAGTAACTATGGGTGGAAGATGTCGACCCTGTACTCAGAGTGCCGACTCCAATACAGGGCTTCGTTCTAAGGTAAGTATTTCATAATGAGCTAGTATGTGATGCATTCTAGCTCATTATGCCTTTGTCTTTCAGGGTTTTTTGCACGGTTTACAACCTCTTTAAAGGTGAGCTATACCCACTTATTATCTCTTCTGACCAAAGAGGGCACATCAGTTACCAATAAGGGAGATATCAACAGACAGGTGGATTGGGCTTTACTCCAGACAAGGCTTAGCCCTGAGGTCACCCTTAGTAACAAAGTAAAACCAAAATTGGGGAGGCCACAAAAGGAGATTTGATGGTTAATAAAAGACAGTGTGTGATTAGCAAGTTTAAAGTGGCCTACAAATTGGCTTTAAATACCTCAGCGCTGTTACTGATTTCCATTAGATTGATAGGTTAATACTGGTCACTTCTACAGAGTGAAAAGTGACAGGTAACCTTTAATAACACTTAAATTCCATTCACAAGTTAGGTGTCAGCAGTCGCATTGTACAATACTTTCATTAGCACAACATTTAACGAGCTGTCAGCGATACATACTCACAGTGTGTATTAACCGAGGCTGTGAGAAACTCTTGTGTTCGCTGTTTGCCAAGTTTTAGTGTATAAACTGACAGCTTTATTACAAAATGTCAAAAGTGCTTATTTCATATTATGCATATTCCGCTAAACACTCATTCCATTAAATGGATCCAAAAAATAATGTGGGCTGGATTCCATGTGCAGATCTTCTCAATGACGCCAATCCAAGGTTAGGGATGGAGACATTCATGGATGTTTCCTGTCTGCTGGGTAAAAAGGTTGCCATCCTTAATATACAGTAAAGGGATACTCTGCATGTACTGATCAATTCTGAGTATAGAAGGTAGAGGGGATAATTCTTCCATCTTATTATTATATAATTTAGGCTATGGTCCTTACAATGCAGTGTCTCTTAGAATGGGTCACTCCCAGCTGGCCTTTGCAATGTGGGATTCAATGACATGGAGTAAAACATGAACTCTGCCACTCTGCAATGCACCAGGGTCGTTAAAGTATATCTAAAGCCAAAACTTTTATTCTGCAGTAGAGAAGGCTTAAAACCCAAGCCAGATTCACTTTCATTTATGCCTCCCACGTCCTCCCTCCAAGACACTGCAGCTCACAGTGGGAGGGTTTTAGCAGCAGAGGCAGTGCTGTTAATCAGAAAGTAGTGGGAAGGACTAAGTGTGGGCAGCTCTTGATTGCCAATTTTTTATCCAATAGGAGGTCATAGTTTTATCATGTGCTTCTTGGTAACAGCTCTTTCACCCTATACATTATTATTAATACTCGTCTAGACAGTTAATGTTCTGAGGTTTTTTGTACTGTTCATTTCGGTTTACCACCGTACTCTTTCTTTCTGCAAATCCATTTGTTGCCATAGTATCTTGTAGAGCTACTTTCACTTGTGTTGTGTCTAACACATAGAATTTAATGTTAGATGCTATTTTGACCTTCTCAACCCTTTTATTTGTTAGGCATATAATGTATACTTAGATGTGGTTATCTACAACCAAGCTCCTTCCATAAAGAGGTTATCTTGGGTCTGTTAGTAGTAGTGGCGGTCCATCCATAGAGGGCCCATGGGCGCCGCCCCCCCTATCCATGCATCCGATCTACATATCAGGGTGACAGACTATGTATTGCAATGGGGGGGGGGGGATTTGAAGCACCTGATTAGAGCCAGAGGCTCTAATGTGCTTCAAAACAAGGGTGGGCTCGGGGCACAGAGCCCTGCGCCCTGATTCCACCATGTCGTGTGACAATAGCGAATGAATTTTCTCTATTTTTACACTAAAGTTCCTCCCCGCCAATCAGGAGGCAGGTCGCGAGACCTGTTTCCCGATTGGCCAAATCGTCAGGCAATCCTATTGGATGGCTAGCGCTTTGGCAGAAGAGGAGACACACGGTGAAGGAAGCTTGAGGAGTGGACACCGGAGCTGCTGCTGCCTGCACTCCAGGAGAGGAGAGGACACCACAGCCCTGCCACACAAGCGGGACCCCGCAAAGGGGGGTGGTAGTGCTAGTGCCGTGCCGCCCGGGGGGGTTGTGCTGTCTAAGTCTGGTTGTTTGCTGCCCCCCCCAAAAGAAGAACCCACCAGCTACCACAGGTTAGTAGGATTTCTCCCTTCCCCTTTCTGTTGTGTATAGCAGCTGTGGCATTATCAGGTAATCATTTTCATGCCACGCCAAGAGAAGACGTCGGATGACGAAATGTGCGTAGGGTGTCCCTAGGATGCTGACACACCATCCATGATCATGCTTGCGGCTCGCGGTGCACCAGAGCCAATTGGGAATACATTTTTCGGTTTATCCTTAGTGTCGGGTCTGACACTCATAACATGTGAGTGAAAACTTTGTTTTAGTAACATTTTTAATAAACATATTTTATTGTATTACACTATTGGAGCCCCCTTTCTCTGTTACGTGTGTTTTGTTGGTCACGGCAATATATCAGGAAATATGTGTGGATAACAGGCAACAACACATTGGATCCATACTTGAATGTTTGTAAAGAAAGCGCAGTAGCTGGTTTATATTGGAACCAGCCACTCCGTCTGTTGAGTTCATTTAGAGAGACTGGTGAAGGATCACAGCGGGTGTTCACAAGTCACAAATATTTATTGAACACTATATCATCACTGCACAGCTAAGAATATATTTGGTCGGATGAATAATAAGATACCCATCACGGAAGACTGATTATAGAACTTTATTGATGTTTATGGACTGTATGTTCACTTATTTTAAATCAGTTTGGAGATACATATTTTGAAACATAACTGATTGCACATATTGTATTGCCTTTTTTGCACTATTTTATAAATTTCTTGGCGCTTGTTACATAACTCATTGCACTTTGATATTGCTTTTTTGCACATATGTACGTTTGCACAATTTTTTTTTGCACTATTTGCACTTTAACCACTTCAAGACTAAGCCTGTTTTTTGGGTTCTGTGCTTACGAGTTAAAAAACAGTTATTTTTGCTATAATATTACTTAGAACCCCCAAACATTATATATTTTTTTCTAACACCCTAGAGAATAAAATGGCGGTCATTGCAAAACTTTATGTCACACTGTATTTGCGCAGCGGTCTTCCAAGCGTGCTTTTTTTTCAAATAAATTCCGTTTTTTTAGTTAAAAAATAAGAAAACAGTAAAGTTAGGCCAATTTTTTTCCATACTGTGAAAGATAATGTTACGCCAAGTAAAATGATACCCAACATGTCATGCTTCAAAATTGCGTCCATTGGCGACGTTTAAAAATTTCTACAAGTTCGCAGTTTTGCGTTACAGAGGAGATCTAGTACTAAAATTATTGCTCTCGCTCTAACGATCGCAGCGATACCTCACATGTGTGGTTTGAACACCGTTTTCATATGTGGGCAGAACTTACGTATGCGTTCGCTTCTGCACGCGAGCTCGGCGGGACGGAGCGCTTTAATTTTTTTTTAAATTATTTATTTTGCTTTTTACTTTTTATTTTTACACTGTTCTTTTTTTTAAAAAAAAATTGATCACTTTTATTCCTTTTACAATTCATATTATGTAAACATTCCTTGTAATAGAAAAAAGCATATCAGGACCTCTTAAATATGAGATCTGGGGTCAAAAAGACCTCACATCTCATATTTACACTAACATGCAAAAAAAAAAAAAAAATCTGAAAAAAATGACAGACCAAAAAAAAAAAAATGGGCACTTTAAGACCGTTGGGTGGACGTGACTTCTGACATCATTTCCGCCCCGCCATGTAATGGAGCCTCTCGGACACTGGGGGAGACAAGTCAGATCATCTCCGCCGCTGCCGGTGGGTCCGGTAAGCGGCAAAGATGACCGGAAAACGGCGGGAGGGGGGGGCATCTCTCCCGCCGCTGATAAAAGTGATCTCGCGGCGAATCACATGACGTCCGGCGGTACGGAAGTGGTTAATTGAATAGGTTTCACATTGTTGGGGTTTACATATCTTTGAAATAATATTTTTGGAACAATATTTATATACATGATTGTGAGACAGGTTTAGTATGGATATAACCACTTCATCTGCGCTGCCTTTATAAACTTTTCATATAGCCTTCCCAGAAGAGTTGAAGCTTTTACAGTTGCAAAGGGTGGCCAACTCAATACTGAACCCTACGGACTAAGACTGGGATGCCATTAAAGTTCATGTGCGTGTAAAGGCAGGCGTCACAATACTTTTGACAATATAGTGTATATCCCAAGAGCCAACAGGTGGAAGGATATGACATACCTCGCTGCGGCAGAAAGCATAAAGGTAATTAAACTTTGCAAAAAAATAAAATCCCCAAACATTGATGGCATAGCGGTAAGCAATGCCTGGGGCCAAAGTGAAAAAATAGGGTAGAACTCCACTTACTTGTTATTAGTTTCACTTATACAGTACATGCAAAAAGACATCAATGTGATGTAAATCATGTTTAATAATAATGTGATAGTTTTTAAAAAAACGTTTCTATGTAATTTTTATTGAATTAAATACATAGGGGGAGATTTACTAAAACTGAAAATGGTAAAAGTTGGCCCACATCATCCAGGTTTTATTGCAAAGCTTCATTGAGCAAGCTATAGTCAGAAGCCAATTGGCTACCATGCACAGCTGCACCAGATTATGAGTGCTCCAGTTATAGTAAATCTCCCCCTGTATGTACGTGGGGCAGCCAAATGTGTTCATTACAGGCTCTCCTTGCTTTGCACAGTAGATGTGCTTTCCTACAGCTTCTCACAATGCAAGTCTATGAGTTGGCTGACTCATTGGAAACAATGCACTCCACATAAGCATAAGTTATCTCAGCAGTTGTTAGGAAGGGAGGCAGAGTGATTGCAAACTGAGTATTTAATTCCATATAGAGGCTAGTCTTCAACTGCTATATCTAAAACATTTGTCAAGGCAAAAATAAAACGTATGCATTACCTCTCTCTTGCACTAAGGGGTGGGTAACACAGTAGTCAAAAGGCTATCGGTGACCAAACACTCAGGAACACTGCAAGTTGCCCCAAAACAGTTAGATGATTGTAAGTTAAAAAGGCCACGACCCTTGCACTCACGATTCACACCATGCAACAGTACACAAGTGAGCAATTACTATCAAGGGTTATTCACAAAACAACTGCAGAGCATGAGAGGTTTATGGTCAACTGTGAGGTCAACATGGTCAACAGGTTCACATTAAATCTAGAGGCACCGACCTGTCAAAGGAGGAATATGGAATTTACCATGATCTGGGCACAGGTTCACGTTAAATCTAGAGGCACCGACCTGTCAAAGGAGGAATATGGAATTTACCATGATCTGGGCACAGATTCACGATAAATCTAGAGACACTGACCTGTCAATGGAGAAATATGGGATTCACCATGATCTGGGCACAAGTTCACTATAAATTTAGAGGGGCCGACATGTCAATGGAGGAATATGGGATCAACCATATGAACTCCTTGGCTGTCATCTTCTTTCTTCTTCTACCATTTGGTAGATCACTGAAGATTAGGTAGATCACCTGGAACAAGCACATGCACATCAAGTGTCTCAACCCTTCACCGGCTGTATGCTTATTACCTGTCTGTAGCTCAAAGTTTTAAAACAGCAAAGAGCAGCCCTGGAGCAAAAGTCTGCCAAAACAAGTCCACAATGACAGACCTCATATTATCCTATTGGCAGGTTCCCTTTAAAAGCTGCATATCACTCGACTCACCGAACACAAAACACACTTTAATCAGCTCTTTTATGCACAGGTCTGTTCTGATCAGACTTTTTACAAACAGGCTGCTCTGTAGTCCTTGGCACATGCCAACACAAGACGTAGGGGACATAGCAAGGCAGTATTTAGACAAGAACAGGTGCGGCACCCCACCTCTAATTGGTTACCAGGGCAGTAAGTGCCTCTTAAATGATGGCGCAGTGAGCAACAGTAAGGTTGATGAGGCATCTGTCAATTGCAATAGTAAAGTTAATCTGGCACTGACAGATATATTGTCTGATCTGAATATGCATAAAGCTCACACGGTGTATATTAAAAGAAAAGCAATGGGTTTCTGGAACCGAGATCTCAGCTGTCAAATCTCTCAATCAGATAGGCGGCAAATGCATTATGCACCTGTCATGTCAACATAAAAAAGATGTATGTTTAGGGGAAATGTGCAGTTTGTCACGAGAGATATGTTTTACCGCAATCAGCTAAAGTTAGGTATTAAAATTTTATGAAATAACCAGGTTGTGTGGGTAATGAAGTGAGAAAGAGAAAGGCAGCAGAGACAGGAGAACAACAAGGTGAGGGCATAGCACACTGGGCAGCACACAGATACTCCCACACCATTCACAGACTATTACAGTCAGTGGTGCTTTCCAAACCTCATTTTCAAAAGAAAAGGGTCATTAACCCATATCATTTTATCAAGGTGGGTCAGTGTTAAGTGCCATTACCTTGCAGCACTATAGATTGGAGATCATGCCCCACAAGGGCTCTAACTGTATAGAGTTTGTAAGCTTTCTCTATGTTTGCATAGCTGTACTCCAGTTGTGTCCAAATCATACTGGGTAGGCGTGGTAGAACGGGTTCTGCATATAACAATTCTGAAGGGTATGTGTATGAGTACGAGAAGGTTTGTGGGGGAACTGAGCAAATGAAAACAATTTTTTCTAAGTTTTCTGTTGCTTTCTTAGTTTTTACATTGCCAAGTTTTATCCCACATAGGAGTATATTGACATTTATTATAATACTTACACTTTGTTTATGTAGGCATATTGTTAGCATTAATATGTCTATCAGTGGCGGCTGGCGCTTTATATTTTGGGGAAGGACGGCAAACAAACCTCCCCCCCTCAGTCGCACCGCCACCACCACCCAGCACTCTTCCCCGATGGAGGCGTCAGAGGCCTTACCGTAAGGAGGCTCCTTGCTCTAGCTGCTCCAGGAGAAGAGCCGGGGCTTCTCCTCCTGACCGAACACAGGACTCACTTCCTGATTGGCTGGGAGAAGAAACAGGAAGACAATAGAGAAAATTAATTCGCTATTGCCACACAACTGGGTGCGCTCAGGGCGCAGTGCTCTGCTCCCTGAGCCCACCTTGTTTTGAAGCCAATTATAGCCTCAGACACTAATCATGTGCTTCAAAAAAAATCCATTGAAATCCATGCATCCGGCACCCTGCATGTAGATTGGGGGGGCGGAGCCCCTGCGCCCCTTATGGACTGATGTCTATATTTGCAGAGGTGGCTTCTACCTTTTGGATAAATTTATCACATGTTACTCCTCCTGGATATTGTGTACCGGATATTACCATTGATTGGTTGGCAATAATGCGTTGTAAGTAAGTTTTAGTATGGGTAGTATGATATTCTTAGCCCATGCCATCCAACGCATGCTATTGGATTATGTTTTTCTTTTTCCTCTTCGCCTAGTTAGTTGGATATACCTCACAAGGTGCTTACAAACTTCTGACCTGCAGTTGACCTTCCTCCTAGCTGCTTTTGCATTGCTATTGATTTATATGGATAGAAAAGCAAAAAAACAAAGGTGGGTGTGTACACACCCGAAAAGAAAGGGGAAAAAAGGAAATGCAGGTAGGTTAATTGGCTCCTGTCTAAATTGATCTTAGGGTACCTATAGCAGGACTGCAATATGTTATATGTCAGTATAAGTTAGCAAAAGTATGTGGGGAGGTGCAGTGTGGTGCGGCGGCAGTGAACACACACAGTCCAGTTGCAGAAACAGAACCGAATTGAAGTTAAGTCTCATTTTTTTTCCTTTAAAATTAACAAACATGTTATACTTACCTCACCTGTGCAGTGGTTTTGCACAAAGCAACCCGGATTCTCCTCTTCTCTGGCCCCTGTTCGCTGCTCCTGGCCCCTCCCTCCTGTCGAGTGCCCCCACAGCAAGCAGCTTGCTATGGGGGCACCCGAGACGCAGCTCTTTGTGCCCATTCAGCCATGGTTTGGCCCCACCCCCTCTCCTGATTGACTTACTGACTTTGATTGTCTCAGCCAATCAGAAGGGAGAGCCCCAAACGGCCAAGGCACTCTTGCACATTGCTGGATAGAGATGGGGCTCGGGTATTAGGGAGGCTGCTACACACAGAAGGATTTTTATTTTAAAGCGGAGTTCCATCCAAAAGTGGAACTTCCGCTTTAAGTGTAGGTGACCCCCTGACATGCCACATCGCTGGACCGTGGACAGGTGAGTAGCCATTTATTAAAAGTCAGCAGCTACACTTTTTGTAGCTGCTGACTTTTAAATGGGCGGAACTCCGCTTTAATAGATAGAATGAATTTTCTGACTTTAAGCCCACTTTAAAGTCCAACAAAGCACAACTTCCCAGTGGGAAGAAAACCAAAACAGGCACACTCCCAGAATATTGCAGCAAAGAGTATAACAGCAGGTCTCGGGTGCGCCCCGAGGGATGAGGGATGTAATGCAGCCTTGCCAGTCCAAGTCCAAACGGGGAGGCTTTCCAGGAAGGATAGGTGTCCCTGCTCTTTCACTACTCCTCCAACACTTCTCCCTGCCGCTAATATTGTCTCTGACAGATGGGTGACCTGTCCCTACATGCAGAATGAGCCCAAGCTTGGGAGCCAGGTTCTTAAATAGACCCAAGATGGCTGGCAGAGTCACATGGGGCGGCAGTATCCAGTTGGAGAGCTTCCCCAGCAGCAGAGGAAAGCATAGAGGAACCATGTTCCTCTTGACTTCCCCTCCAAATGCAATGCCGCTGCGGTTGAGCCCATTTGCATGGGAGAAAGTAGACTGCCTGCAAGTACATCTGAGAGCAAGACCAACTTTATGGGACGTGCGTCTCACTTGTTTATGCAAAGGCAGTCATATGCGGGGGGGGTGGGGGTTGCGCATACAAAGTGTTTGTTATTAGGTTTAAACCCCTGGTTGAGTTTAGCTCTAGTACTCTAGTATACCTGCCACTTTGTTATTTATTGCATTGTAAATCTTGCATTGTAAAGATTGTAAAACTTTAGTGTTATATATGATAATGATTTGCATTCCAGAAATCATTAAAAAAAATTTTTTGGAGTGAGAATAAAACACCCAATCCCAGACAAAGATCCGGCACAATGAAAGCACACCTTGGTGTCCCCATAATCTGACTACTGCAACACCTAATATGAACCACAGATGGTTGAGAATTCAGACACCGGGCCACTATCCAACCAATCGCACTGCTGCCATATTACACAGACTCTCTTCTCACTACACTGGCTGCCAGTCAAATGGAACTGTTTACAAGGATTGTAAAAGAAATAGGCACTAGCTCAAATGCATAGCTAGAAAAAAACTGAATGGATAATTTTCTACCTTTGTAAATTCCATTCACCTACTTGGATTTGCCTGTGCACTTACCTGACTGAGCATTTATAATATACACAATATTAAATCACTTCAAAAAACACTTGCAGGTTTAAAATGGTGGGCCCAATGCCATACCAGGGATTCTTCAAGCACAGGAAAAAATGTTGCAGGAATCTACCAAAAGACCATGGGCGTCCGCAGAACTTTTTCCAGGGGAGGGGGGCATAATTTCAAGGTCATCCATGCTCTGCCCCTTTTTGACAATGTCATAATTACATTATCACGGTCAGAGACTGCAGACGTAGGACAGGAGATGGTCAGAGATTGCAGACATGATCCAGGAGATGGTCAGAGACTGCAGACGTGATACAGGAGACAGTCAGAGACTGCGGACATGATACAGGAGACGGTCAGAAACTGCAGACATGGTACAGGAGACAGTCAGAGACTGCAGACATGGTACAGGAGACGGTCAGAGACTGCGGACATAGCACAGGAGACCGTCAGAGACTGCAGACATAGCACAGGAGACAGTCAGAGACTGCGGAGATGGTACAGGAAACGGTCAGAGACTGCATACATGGCCCAAGAGACTGTCAGAAACTGTATACATGGCTCAAGAGGATAAGGACCTAGTGGGGAACCCCTGATTTGATGCCTGATTCCGGGGGGGGGGGGGCGATTGCCCCCCCTGCCCCTACCTGTGGACGCCCATGCAAAAGACATCTGGACATTCTAGCATGTGGTTCCAAGACTTTCCCCTCCACTGTAGAGACATCCCATCTCAAAAGATCTTAAAACACCTCCTAAAATCTCACCTGCCTTACCTAGCCAGTGTTTGTAGCTAGCACCCGATAGCAATACAAATTAGAATATTTCCATCGCACACATTCCTGGAAGTGGCTTAATGCTAGTGGGTGTTGCAGCAACTATCGGCTGGGAACCGGTGTCAACACAAGTCAAAGCATATATCGCCAGCACACCATGGAACTTCAGAAGAGTAATGACTTCACAGCAGTGAATTAAGACATTTTGGGGCCACGCAGGACTCCTTCATCAGGCATATTCATCACCACATGAGCCTGATGATGGTGTTCTTCATGGCTTGGAATCCTCACAATTTACTGTGTTGTGATTGCTTTTATACATTTTTGGATGCTATTTTGAAGATCCATGGTGTGCTGATGATATACATCCAGACCTATATTGATACGAAGTTTATGTTTGGGATCCTTGATTTGAACCTGGGCCAGGGCGCTATCTGCATGAAGTTTGTATGTTCTCTCTGTGCTTGTGTGGGCTTCTCCTGGATACCCCAGTTTCCAAACACAAACTTGTAGGTTAATTGGCTCTTGTCTAAATTGGCCCTAGTATGCCTGTTCAGGTCTACAAATCCCCCCTGCAGACCTTGGTAACACTCTGTGTAGCAGCTAATGCAGCTCTGATACTCATTTCAGACATTGAGCCACAGAAAAACGTAAAGTTCCAAGTTCTGAAGTGCACCAAACATCCTAACGTAGCCATGGCAGCGGGTTTACGTGAGTTAACGCAACCAATAAAATCTTATCAACATATTAATGTAATTTCAACCATATTAAATCTGCAAAATGTAGGGTGTACTCCAAACGTAGATATTCTTTTTGTGTTTAATAATTGTCAAAAAAGACTGTATACAATCATGTCTCCACCCAAAACCGACCTTCCTCGACGCGTTTCACCACTGCTGGCTTGCTCACCTTGTGAGCAAGTCAGCACTGGTAAAACACATCAAGTAAGGTTAGTTTTGCATTGAGACATTATTGCAAGCAGTCTTTTTTGACAATTAACCACTTGCTGACCGCCCTATAGCAGTTTCACTGCTACAGGGTGGCAGCTCTGCACAGGATCACTTATATATATGTGATCCTGCACTTCTGCCTGTAGGAAGAAACATTTCTAACATGATGTGCATTTTCTAAAAAAAGTAGAAATCTGAAGACAGCAGATTTACAAGTAAAACTTATGTAGGGAGATTTGTTTCATCTCTGTGTATCATCTGAGGCTGTTCACTTCACTGGGCATATGTGAGGGTTTACATCCACTTTAAGGACTGTGCTCTGCTGGTGCTCATTACATAAGCATTGTTCATGTTTGTCAGAATCAGGAAGCCCACCTTGAGCAAATAACATGCATTCACCACTGGAAAGCATACATGTAAAGACAGGAAGCTAAAATGAGGCTGAAGGAGATGCAAAAGGGATAAAAAAGGTTACATTAGTATTTAGAAAAAAAAAAAAAAAACAATGGCCAATTGTTTGTGATACACAAGGCCTTAGCAAACTACATGTCGTCCTGTTAGACTTATAGAATGCATGCACATTTTAAATGAATAAAATAAATATAAAATTATTTAATGAGTCACACGTTGTATTGTTTGTCCATTTCCCAACAATGGTATTTCTATCCTCTTTTGCATTTATACTGCCTGTGCACATTCCGGCCACATCTGAAGCTTTTTACTGCTGCTCAGCGATTCGGCAGAGGCAGTTATTGGTAATATCAGGACTTTGTGTATATTATCCTGCACCTGTCAGACCGCATTACCTTTGGCTCGGCTTTATAGTGTGCATCTGTAGACTGGTAAGATGTAGATTGTTCTTTGGAGGCTTCGTTCCATAAATAGCTTTAAGGCAGGGCTTAATGTATGTGATGGTATAATGTTCTCCCTTCCAGATGAGTCTGGGCACCCTGCTGGGCTCTAGCTAAGTTTATAGTCATGTTCATGGGCTTTTATTGAGAAGAAATTAGAGAAGCCTAAGCTCCCTGCAGTGTGAGTTTATTAAAGTGACACACTGATACAATGTAGCAAAACTATTCCTCGGGAAAAGTCAGTACAGGTGCTAGGTTGCACCTCTGCTGACACCATCGCAGCAGATGCTTTGATTAAAGAGCAGGACATTGTTTTAAAACAGGGAGCTGTGAAAAGCACAAAATAGAAACATTTTTCTGTTCACCTTCTGCTACAAC
>BLSH010375200.1:321086-341904 GCA_018402905.1 Glandirana rugosa
CTTATTAGGAATCTAACCATCAGTCACCGTTCTTACGGGGGAATGTAACCGTCAGTCCCCCTTCTTATGAGGAAACTAACCATCAGTCACTCTTCTTACGGGGGAACTTCACCAACGTCTGTCGATTTTTCCAGAAACCACAGTAGGATGACCGAGATGGTTCACCGTGACCGGGGTTTCGATACGTAGATGGTGGAAAGAGGCCTCTTGATCCCAAGGTGCCTCGGGACCAACTCTTTCCAACTTGATTTGGTTCGACTCTAACAGATATTTCTAAGATGACAACATCGTCTAAAATAGAAACATTTTTCTGTTCACCTTCTGCTACAACAGTAGAATCTTTATAGACAATCTCAGCTTGGTTTAGTTCAACCTTTCTCAACCAGGGCTCCGTGGAACCCTAGTTCTCCGGAGAAAGGTGGTAGATGCATAGCTTTGGGGCCAGTGCCACTTGGTAGAGCCAGTAGGATGACACCAAAGACCTTTTTAGCTGTCTGCAACCACTTCAAGGGGGCATTCTTCTCACTGACTACCAATCAAAGGAGTATTCTTCCCCCTGACTGCCAATGTAAGGGGGCATTCTTGCCACTGACTACCAATCTAAGGATTATTCTTTCCACTGACTACCAATGTAAGGCGTATTTATCCCCATTACCACGATTGTAAGGAGCATTTTTACCATTCACTACCAATGTAAGGAGCATTTTTGCCACGGACTACCAATTTAAGGGGCATTCTTCCCACTGACAACCAATGTAAGGGGCATGCTTGCCACCGATCAGCAATGTAAGGAGTGTTCTTCCCCCTTACCACCAATGTAAGGGCAATTTTCCCACTGTCCACCAAAGTAAGGAGTATTCTTCCCCCTTACCATCAATGTAAGGAGTGTTCTTCCTACTGATCACCAATGTAAGGAGTATTCTTCCCCCTTACCACCAATGTAAGGGGCATTCTTTCCACTGATCACCAATGTAAGGAGTATTCTTCCCACTGACCATCAATCTAAGGGGCAATCCTCCTACTAACCACCAAAGTAAAGAGTATTTTCCCCCCCTCGCCATCAATGCAAGGAGTATTCTTCCCACTGATCACCAATATAAGGAGTATTCTTCCCCCTACCACCAATGTAAGGGGAATTCTTCATACTGATCACCAATGTATGGGGCATTCTTCCCATTGACCACCACCAATGTAAGTAGCATTCTTCCCATCGCCCACCAATGTAAGGGGCATTCTTCCCAATGATGACCAATGTAAGGGGCATTCTTCCCACTAATCACAAATGTAATGGGCATTCTTCCCCCTTACCACAGATGTAAGGAGCATTCTTTCCATGATCACCGATGTAAGGAGTATTCTTCCCATTCCTACTGACCACCAATCTAAAGGGACATTCTTCTAACTGACCACCAAACTAAGGCCCCTTTTGCACTGGTGTGCTTCTGCTGTGCTAAAATGTATCTTTCCAATGTGACAAAAATCCTATGTCCTTTAATGTCTTACATTCGGAATCTTTAGTGCGCTGTGTAAAAAACACATGAAAAAATGCATCTTCCGTAGAAACCAATCACACAAAAACTCATCAAAAATGCCCCACGGGGCATTTTTGAGGGTCACATGTCCAGGCTTCACAAGTGCATGCTGGGAAGTTATGTAATATGTTGCCCAGAAAATGCATCAAAAACACATTGAAAATGCAATATTGATATTTAGCGCAACACACTAAAAATGCATTCTAAATTGCATATGCGTTTTAAGCACACCAGTGTGAAAGGGTGCTAAGAAGCATTATTCCCACTGATCACCAATGTAACGGATGTTACCCTTTCACCTCGAATGGACTGGTTTTAGCAAGGGTTCCCTGCGGTAAAAGGGTTAAGAAAGGCAGTGCTAGTGGGTTGAATCAACTGCCCCTTGAACCATAATCAGCTATTTAAAGTGTAGCTTTAACCTGCAAATTGACTTGAGGGTCATGGCTTTACCTGCTTGCAATTAAAGTAGACGTAAAACCTGGATAATATTTTACAACATGTAAAAAAATTGATAATATTTAGTTTGCTAAAGCACGATGCATCATAAACAATGGCAATTTTTTCTGTTTTTCTGTTTTCACCTTTCTAATCCTTTATTGCCACTTCAGCGCTGGTTGCATGTCATTATTCAAGACCGGCTTCCTGTCGGTGACAAAGGCAGAACCTGCCTGCATAATGAGCATCGCCATAGCTGCTTATTGCCTCCACTAGTGCTGGTGACAGGGTGACAACACATGAGCAAAATTGGGTGCCGGGGACAGTATGTTGTCATCCTAGTGACATAATTTGCATGGGTCAGTGACGCTTGGTCAGTATGCTGGGAATGCACAACGAGTGAGCTCTCAGCACAGAAGAGAGGAGTACCATGGATGCATATTTGCAGCATGTAAGCATTAGGGTCCACCCACCCTATTATGCTTATCTTCCTCACACCACTACATACAGTTGTGCTCATAAGTTTACATACCCTGGCAGAATTTATGATTGCTTGCCCATTTTTCAGAGAATATGAATGAGAACACAAAAGCATTTCTACACAGAAACTACCCAAATGACCCTGATCAAAAGTTTACATACCCTGGTGATTTTGGCCTGATAACATGCACACAAGTTGACACAAAGAGGTTTGAATGGCTATTAAAGGTAATCATCCTTACCTGTAATCTATTTGCTTTTAATTAGTGTGTGTGTGTATAAAAGGTCATTGAGTTTCTAAGCTCCTGACAGACCCTTGCATCTTTCATCCAGTGCTGCACTGACATTTCTGGATTCTGAGTCATGGGGAAAACAAAAGAATTGTCAAAGGAGCTGCGGGAAAAGGTAGTTGAACTGTATAAAACAGGAAATGGATATAAAAAGATATCCAAGGAATTGAGAATGCCAATCAGCAGTGTTCAAACTCTAACCAAGAAGGGGAAAATGAGGGGTTCTGTTGAAACCAAACCATGGTCAGGTAGACCAACTAACATTTCAGCCACAACTGTCAGGAAAATTGTTCGGGATGCAAAGAAAAACCCACAAATAACTTCAAGACTCTCTGAAAACATGTGGTGTGGCTGTTTCAAGATGCACAATAAGGAGGCACTTGAAGAAAGATGGGCTGCATGGTTAAGTCGCCAGTAGAAAGACATTACTACGCAAATGTCACAAAGTATCCCGCTTACAATACGCCAAACAGCACAGAGATAAGCCTCAAACCTTTTGGCACAAAGTCATTTAGAGTGATGAGAGAAAAGTTGAGCTTTTTGGCCACAACCATAAACCCTACATTTTGAGAGGAGTCAACAAGGCCTGTGAAACATGGAGGTGGATCACTGATATTTTGGGGATGTGTGAGCTACAAAGGCACAGGAAATTTGGTCAAAATTGATGGCAAGATGAATGCAGTACGTCATCAAAAAATACTGGAAGAACATTTGCATTCATCAGCCAAGAAGCTGCGCATGGGACTTACTTGGACATTCCAACATGACAATGATCCAAAACACAAGGCCAAGTTGACCTGTCATTGGCTACAGCAGAATAAAGTGAAAGCTCTGAAGTGGCCATCTCAGTCTCCTGACCTCAATATCATTGAGCCATTCTGGGAAGATCTCAAACATGCAGCTCATGCAAGACAGCCCAAGAATTTCCAGGAACTGGAGGCTTTCTGCCAACAGGGATGGGCAGCTTTACCATCTGAGAAGATAAAGAGCCTCATCCACAAATACCACAAATGACTTCAAGCTGTCATTGATGTTAAAAGGGGCAATACACGGTATTAAGAATTGGGGTATGTAAACTTTTGATCAGGGTCATAGGGTAGTTTCTGTTGTCATTATGATTTAAAAAGAATAAACACAATTGATTGATAATAAATGAATTCAGCCAAACACTAACCATGAGTGAAAGAAAAGTTTTTGTGTTATTCATATTCTCTGAAAAATGGCCAAGAAATCATAAATTCTGCCAGGGTATGTGTTGGATGGCAATCTGATTTAATATCATAGTTCTGGAGTGTTACGGATATGACAGGCCAAAGTTGTCTAACCACTGTGTGGGAACGAAAAACATCTGGACAAGTTGACACAGTGGGGTGGTGGTAAATAGCCATATCCTTCCAGGAAATATCCATACACCCCCTGCGATGAGGTGTAGTGGTAGAGAAAGTCAGAGGAGACCTCCTGGGGAGGTGCAAATTAACAGTTCCTGATTACGTGACATCAAAGGGACCAGCTGACCCCAAATGATCATGGGTCAGCTGTGAGTGATAAATGGACATATACTGCCTCTAGTGGACAATCCAGCCATGCGTCCTAAGGACAGACTCAAGAAAAGGAAGTCTGTCACCATTGGACAGAATGCACAAGTAGGCTGGCATTGGGCAGGTGTGTGTGCATGATGTATGAAAGGGTTTAAAAAGCCCAGGAACCCCCACTTGACTCTCTTCCATTGGAGCCCAGCCAGAATACCATCTTGAGGACAGCCTAAGTATCACCTTATGTTATTTATGTTATAGGCTCTATGATATTTACTTAGCGTTTTTATGTTAGCATTTCTGTTTTCCTTATAATAAATGTAATCTTTGCTTTATTGAAGTAGAGTGATTGATCATTTTTATATATATATATATATATATATATATAAGCTAATCTTACTATCATACTATTATCATTACTGTTATCAGAGTTTTAGTAGTTTAACAAAGTAGAGGAATTAGGCAATTAATATATAATTACAAATAAACTTGGGGAAACCCATAACCACCCCATTTTTATTTCAGTATGTAAACTTATGAGCACAACTGTAGGTCATTGTTTGCCGATTCCTTCCTTTTGCCTCATTTCCTGGTCAACCTCTCTTCCTCTTGACCCTGGCCATCATAAACAGGCTTCCTGTAGTCCTATAGACCTCAGGCACTACATCATCACCTATTCGATGACCAGGGCATACTGTGGGCATTGCTTTAAGATGATGAGCCAAACAATATCTGGCTAGGAACGCCCACAGTGGTTGTGAGACAGCAGTCTGCCAGCGGTGCACTGGGCCCACAGCAATTATACATATTATCAGGTAAACCCAGGAAACTCCAGATGAAAGGACTTTATAGGTGGGGGGTCTCTCAAAAAAAAAAATTCACAACCAGCCAAACAGTTTTATTCCATAAATACCTTTTAAAAAAAAATATTTCAAGGATACTTCTAAAATTAAAACAAATACAATTGTTATTCAGAACTCTACACAGAACATAAACCCCAAAACAAATGATAATACACCTATACTTAATTCCAACACTTGTAGCTGATGGTACCAAACATATCACTATCTCAATATGGTTAAATGAAGTGTTGGTATAGAACTATAGCAATTATACAGAGCACATGCCAATGTGTTTTGCCCAGAAAGGGCTTCCTCAGGGGAACAATGGGGGTTATGTTCTGCTGGTTCAAAAAAGAGTATGCCTGCCCATTTCCAGATCACTTCTCCAAAATAGCCAAGGAACCCAAACCCTCCGTAGAGTCATTCACTCACCATGGAAAGTGACCCTCCGCTATTATCCTCTGTGTCATGAAATCATATGCCTCCAACAGTTTACAATGTGGCCTTCCAAAGTTTAAAATCCAAAGCATTAAAAACTATGACTTTACTTGTGACGACTTCTTCACAAAGAGGACGTGATCTCATAAGTCACGTGGTTTGAGCAGCGAATCACTGCAACAGTGCAAAGCATTGCTGGCAGGGAAATCCAAATGTAAGGATGTGCAAGCATTGTTCAAACTCCCAATATAGGGACCCTGGGGCAAGGGAGGAAGAGATAGTGGTGATCATGTGACTGCTATTTTCAAGGGCAGTTTTTGGGGTAAGTATTTGGGCAATATTTTCTGATTTAAAAAGATCAGGAAGGTGTGCAAGAAGGGAAGGGGACTCTGCCGTGGCTTGGTAAATAATCACGGAGTTGAGATTAAGACAGGGATGCTAAGCATTGTATACAGAGATGACTACTAGATGAATCATTAATAAATCTCAAATATATAAAACAAATCAATATATGGAACAGCAAAGCAAGGGAAATTGTAAACGTGACATACAAAAGACACTTTTCAATTAATTTTACAATAATTAATCAAGATTGTATTTTTATTTCCCCTTTAAGAATCATTACCCTTTAATCCCTCATACAAGTCTCTTAAATGACACTGGTTCTGTGATCTCCAATGCATTTGGATTGTTAATAAGAAACACAAAAGCCACATGGTGAAATACCAGCTGCTACAAAACACTTACATAATGCAAACAAATCCATTTAGAGGATGCTGAGAATATAAACTTTGAATCTGGAATATTGGCAGATGGGATCGCGTTAAAAACTTGCGCTGCTAAATACCAAATGCTAATTTTGCTATAAATATGGTTTTGCATCCATTGCAGCCTCCTGCTGCTAATAATTGTCTGCAGTTATCTGAAGCGATTAGCAGATTTTAATTAATGGGAGCTACAGAGAACACTGAGCTCGATGCCGAGTGAGGACAGTCAGACTGGTGGTTTTAGAATGCATGTTGTCAATTAAAAGGGAATTTCACTCCAAGCATAAGATTCTCTTATAATTATGTTCAATGAGAAGCTATTTATTGGTGTCCAGTTTTTGGCTTTTGTATGCAGCATTTAGAAGAATTTTTTTTTTTTTTTTTTTATAAATAAACCAATCTGCAATCCAACGACAGTCATCTTCCAGGTTGAATGACACCCAGCCTCATTTAACCACTTCTTGTGATCCCACTGTATCAAGAACCTGCCCCCTGGAGGTGTGTAATTCAGTCACCCTGGACTCACAGGAGAATGTTGCAAAGAACAGTGCCAATGCCATTATATTGGGCATTCAGGGCACGCCGAAAAAAGAAAAAGATAAGACAGCCATAAATCTGTCGCTATGCCCATTAAACAAAGGTGCAGTTACACTTTAACCCGTGAAGGAATATGCTGCCCTCTACGGTCAGCTGCTAGTATCACATTGTAATGTACAATTATGTATGCTACTTCCTCATTCTGGGGTTGTTGGAAAAAAACCTTGAAAGAGGAAGTAGAGAGAGAGAGGAAAAGAGAAGGCCTCAGCCACATGTCCTGTCCATGCTACTTATGCCAGATCAGAAGAGACAATTATGCAAGTGTTCTAATAGTTTAACTGCAGCTGCCCTTAGCTTCTTGAGTGTATTGCTTAATCCTTGTTACAAATAGAGTATCTCTATCCCTTTACTATCTCGGATGCACAGTGCCAGAGAACTAAGAGTGCATTCCAGGCTGGTTGGGTAATGGACGGAGGATCTCTTCATCACTGCAGATCTTGTCTTCAGGTCTCCAACACAAAGACAGATGCTTCATCATTCTCTATAATAATAACTATACTGTATACCCGGGTATATGTGCACAATGCCACCTGGACTCCTATAAGGTCCTTTGCTGATAATACCTGTTACATTGTATGTATGTATGTTCTGTTACCAATCTCTTCTTATATAAAGCTTGTATTATTTCTGGTGTGCATTTACAGTATATGCTTATGGTTAATATTATATGCTGGTTGCAGTAGTTCTTCTGCTCCCAATTACATTGACTAGATTACTGGTTAATATCCTAGGAAGGGAATCCCCTCTGTTCACAGAGGCCCTGTCCTGGGTGGAGGCACTGCCAAATTTATTATCAATCCCACTCTTCCACTTAGCAAAGGTTCTGATTCTCTTATTTACCTATAGGATTATTGGAATATCCTGTTTAGGGAGGGCCATTTCTCATAACCCCCCAACCAAAAGAGGGCTACACTTCCTTATGTTGTCTCATTATATAAAAATAGTTTAGCATATTAAATGCCCTTGTAACTTCATCTAGTACTGGTTCTGTACCTCGCGTATGAGGTGTTTGACTACAAAGCCTTCTATATGTAGGCCGCCTAGCCATGGTTTTTACTGCTTCCATCCACCCATCTGCAAGGTAACATGGCCACCAGTTAGGTTAGCACCACAATAGTGGTGTAGTATGGCAAAAAATACTCCTGTGTAGTGTCCGGCGGTCAGTACTGCCGCCAAAAATGATCTATTCAAATTGATGGTGCTTATTAACCACTTGCCAACCGGAAGGTTTTCCAGCTTTAGGACCAGAGCACTTTTTGCGATTCGGCGCTGCGTTGCTTTAACTGACAATTGCGCGGTCGTTGCACCCAAACAAAATTTGAGTCCTTTTTTTCCCACAAATAGAGCTTTCTTTTGGTGGTATTTGATCGCCTCTGCATCATTTCTGATCGCCGCTATAAACAAAAGAAGAGCGACCATTTTGCAAAAAAAAACTAATTTCTTACTTTTTGCTAAAATACAAATTAAAAAAAAATATATATAAAAAAACGTTTTTTTTCACCGGTTTTGGCCGATTTATATAATTTCTCATATTTGTGATAAAAAAAATCGCAATCTGCGTTTATTGATTGGTTTGCTCAAAAGTGGCAGCGTTTACGAATGATGAGAATTAATTTCTGGGGTTTTTATTTTTTTTTATGTTTTACTAGTAATGGCGGTGATCTGCGATTTTTAGCGGTACTGCAATATTGCAGCGGACATGTCGGACATTTTTGACACTTTTTTGGGACCAATGACATTTATTCAGCGATCAGAAATTTAAATGTCCACTGATTACTGTATAAATGTCATTGGCAGTGAAGGGGTTAACCTGGGGGGTGGGGGAGCTAGGGGTTAACTATGTTCCCTGGGTGTGTTCTTACTGTGGGGGGGTTGGGCTAACATGGGCATGAGAGATCTAACTGATCCCAGTGACAGGGATCAGTAGATCACTCATGCCCCTAACAGAGCGGGGAACCGCCGAGTTTGCATGGGCGGTTCCCCATTCTTTCCCTGTAGCCGCTCATCGCGGCTCGCCGGCGGATATCGGGTCCACCCGAGCCGTGGGCACACTCTTCAGGAGTGCAGAGGGCACGCGCCCCCTAGTGGCTGTTCGCATATTGCCGCCTTTTTAAGGCGATTCGCGCTCAGCATCCCAACTGCCGCCGTGAAAACACGGCGTGCGGTCGGGAAGTGGTTAAAGAGCCATTGCCAGGAATGCTATAGGAAAGCTATTCTGGAATGCCTCAGATGACATTCCTTGCAATTAAATGCGTGAGAACGGAGTCAAGCGGTGACGTCATCACGCTGGCTCAGATGGGTGGTGTTTGTTTCTGTTAATGCCTGGCTGTTTCTTTGACCCTTGTGAATATGGAATTCATTTTTTTAAATTAAATGGTTGAAAAATACTACACTATGTGGCTCCCTTTCCCTTTTTTATGTAAAATACAGAGTTTCTAGTGTACACAGTATCCTGTGAGTGAAGGCCATCTATCTGGGAAAGATTTTTAGCAGTTTCAGACCTTCTGTGTTATGAGGTCTTGGGCTTTGGTGAGCAACTCTATATGGTGGTGGCTGGAGCACTAGAGATGGTGGAAGTGATTGTTAACATTTAAATTCACCATTGGATGTACTTTTGGATATTACTGTACTTTGGGACTATTTGATGTTGTCTTGTCCTTCACATTTTTGATTAGTTGTATTTACATTCTGTATTAAACAGTATTTAATAGCACAACACACTGTGTGTATAAAGTATTTCAAGAAATGTGAATGGAATATCGTACTGGACAACCACAATGCAAAGACATGTATTCACAATCAAAAGTCCTGTTTGGCCAGAAAAAATAAAAACGCGCATTTAGGTGGCATTACCTTCTCCTGAATGTCTGACAGCCTCTGCTTAATCGTTCTCCGCTCCACCACGTGTCACCTTGACCTTGCCAATCACCTTCTCCCTGCACCCTTGCAAAGGTTGTACGTACAAATGAACAGAGTGAGTTTGACAATAATTGAGCTTGCTGTGAAATTTACAGCTATGAAGTTTTACCAAAGCAGAAACTCAATTTTGCTCATAAAGCTGCTTAGTTGAAAATTGCTTTGAAAACGGCATCATTTTGCTCTCCCCTGGTTTTATAGAACATGGGAAGGAGATGTTGTTTGGTTGCTAGCTAGGAAATATAACCCAACAGACACTTTGTGAAGATGATGCTTGGAGGTTATCTTTGAAACCACGATCTGTCAACACATTTGCTGGACAGCGTGTTGGCTGATCCAAAGTGTTAAATGGAAAGTAATAATTGAAACATTTGCAAAGGTGTTAAATTAAAAAGCTACAGCGCTATAAAGATATGTCTGAATTCCTCCTTCATTATCTGAAGTACACTCCAATTCAGACTAAACACTCGATGTCAGAATACAAAGGGCAGAAGAACACTTATTACCTGGAATGTCACCATCTCACACATCTCTGATCACAAGCCCAGAGATGGGGAACGCTGATAAAATGATGACAATAATACAACATCTGTAGCAACAGAAGGTACATTGACATAACCATCCCCAGCAGAAAGACCACAAGCTGGGTTAATTCCTACACAGAAATTAAAACAACTGTCCAAACAAGGACCATACCTGTCCATAGGCATGTCATATCATCGTGTGTCAGAAAAAATTCAATTTTGCAGGATCTACAGAAAACAAATATAGAAGGGAAAGTCTAAAGCCCTGTACACACGGGCTGTATCGGGTGGAAATATTGGGCGGTATCGACCGGTTCGAAAACCGGCCAACATTCGGCCCATGTGTACAGCAGCCAGTCTGACAGAAGCTAGCCAATCGTCTGGCTTCTGTCAAAGAGGCATGCCAATCTGCATCCGATCAGTGCTCTCAGCCAATGGCCCACTGAATGCAACAGGGAAATTCGTTTTTTTCATTGGCTGAGAAACAAAGCATCACGCCCATGGTGGGCGGTCGAGGGCGGGGGAGCAAAACTGCTGCACAACCACCTTATTTTACGACTTCCTGACTGCCCGTGTGAACGAGCCCTGACTTTGTAGCAAGTGACAAGGTGAGAAGCTGCAACAGACATTTCTGAAAACAGTCAAAGGATTGCACAAGCACCATGATTTACCTAGCGGTATCATTTCTGAGCTGGTATCTTAATCCAGGAAGTAGATGCTGACCTTAAAGCGGAGCTCCACCCAAAAGGAGATGTTCTGCTTGTCTGCCTCTTCCCCCCTTCCACTGCCACATTTGGAACCTTTTGGGGGGGAGCAGGTACCTGGTTTTGACTGGTACTCGCTCCCACTTCCGCCTCAGTTCCCTGCAGTGAACTGAGCTGGAAGTTCAGCCCTCCTTCTTTCCCCGCAGCCTTCTGGGACACATCACAGGTCCTAGAAGACTGTGGCCCATTCACAAAGCATACGCAATAGGAACCGGCTGTGAAGCCTCAAGGCTTCATTTCCAGTTTACCTTTGTCAAGATGGTGGTGCCAGCACCCGACAGCTGATTAATGAATCGGCTTGGGTAAGGACACCGCTGGATGCCTGGACAGGTAAGTGCCCTAGTATTAAAAGTCAGCAGCTACAGTATTCATAGCTGCTGACTTTTAGGTTTTTGGGGGGAGCCTGGAGCTTCTCGTTAAATGAAGCTTGAACAAAGATAATGTCACCCTTCTGAAGATAAAGACAGATGGAGAAATACTGTGACCTCTGTTATTGGTAACGCACATTGCACAGCCTGCATCCACTTAACATGAAAAACTATATCTGGAGTCAGGTCAGCTTTAGGATCAACTAACTGCAGTTTTAGGTGAAAGCAGCCAAAGTTCAGCGAATAATTGGAAGTGTTGCTTGAGTTTATGAAGGGAGACTCTTAAAACGCGAAAAGTTGGCTTGTGACCCAAATTCAAATGTCAGTTTGCATAAACTTGGCCTTGAAAGATTTTTGATTTTCCAAATTAAGACAACAGACTCGAAGGAGACTCAACTAAACGTATTTTCCCTTTCCAAACTCTCCGAACAATCCACTAATCAAGGAATCTGTGTATGAAACGATCGTCCCGGACACACAGCAATGCATTGTTTAGATAATCAGTCTCAGATGCTGCAGATTCTGCAACTTTTCTAGGTGAAGTCTTTCTAAACACGAGATCAAAGCGCTTTTGGGGAATATGTGGAATCAAAGAGCTCATACATATTCAAGCTCTCTCCTGGCTTCCCAATTCTTGTTAGAAATCATGAAATGAGCTTTTATTTACACCCTCTACCCCCCTGCGCAGAACTTCAATGGCCAGGATTTGAAGTCGTTAAAAAAAAAAAAAAAAAAACATTGCCAAAAGCTTGCTAATTTACAAGCTGATCGCACCATGGTGCTACAAGAAAATTAGGGGGATAGGAAATATCACATTTCAGAGTCTCAAAAGGAAAGTGTTGACAGGAGGTTAGATCAACAATGTTCATTTCGGCTGTTTATGAGATGGAAACATGACCTCAAGGTGCAAGGAGGACGCACTCTGCCTTTGGTGGTTGCAAAATAAGCCTTACCAGGTCATCGCGTTTCACCAAATGTTCAGTAATTACGGGTGTGGGATCTGTTGTACGGAAGCCTGATATCTAGGAGCTTTCAAAAACCAAAAAATAAATAATCACTTAAAGTTTTTTTCATGAAAAATAAGGTTGACTGGTTCTCAAAAGACAGTGAATGAATGGATGAAATGCACAGTGTTTAGAGACGTAATTACTATGTATATCCTGATTTAAATGGCTGTTTTCTTAGTCAAAATGTCATTTTTTTCTGCAAGTGGGTAGAAGGCAATTCTTGAAAAAAAGATAATTAACGTTGAATCATATACCACAGTTTATTTGCTCATTGAAGCATTACATTATTCAGTGAAACTGCATGTACTGCACATTCGCTCTCTGCGAATTAACCAACATTCACTTATCAGGCTCAATGCACACTAGGCATCAAAAACTGTTTTTAAGGGCTTTTTTTTTTCTGCCTCAAAACACCCTACATGCACATATAAGCGTTTACAGGCAAAAAAAACCAAACAACTTGTGCGCTTCAGCAGAAAATACACCCAACGTGCCTGAATTCTTCTAAATGCTAGGCACATTTAGAACTTTAGCAGTCATTAATTTCCAGAATAAATTAATATAATGCCCAACACTTCTCTCCTGGTCGACTGTACGTAGGCTATTTTTTTAGGCTATTTTCCCTTCTGGCCAAATGTTCTTAGGCTGTTGTTTTAGGCTATTTTCTATTCTGGGCCGATGTTCCTAGGCTATTGTTTTAGGCTATTTTCTCTTCTGGTCAGATGTTCCTAGGCCATTGATTTAGGCTATTTTCTCTTCTGGTCTACTGTTCTGAGGCTATTGTTTTAGGCTATTCTCTATTCTAGACAAATGTTCTTAGGCTATTGTTTTAGGCTATTTTCCCTTCTGGCCAAATGTCCCTAGACCAGTGTTTCTCAACTCCAGTCCTCAAGGCGCCCCAACAGCTGATGTTTTCATGATTTCCCTCAGCTGAAACGGCTGTGGTAATTACTAAGGCAGTGAAACTGATCAAATCACCTGTGCAAAATAATGGAGAGCCTGAAAACATGACCTGTTGGGGCGCCTTGAGGACTGGAGCTGAGAAACACTGTCCTAGACTATTGATTTAGGCTATTTTGTCTTCTGGTCGACTGTTCTTAGGCTATTGTTTTAGGCTATTTTCTATTCTAGACAAATGCTCTTAGGCTATTGTTTTAGGCTATTTTCTCTTCTGGTCTGATATGTTTAGCCTATTGTTTTAGGCTATTTTCCCTTCTGGCCAAATGCTCCTTGGCTATTGATTTAGGCTATTTTCTCTTCTGGTCGACTGTTCTTAGGCTATTGTTTTATGCTATATTTTCCCTCCTAGGTTTTGTTTTAGGCTATTTTCTCTTCTGGTCAAATGTCATTAGACTATTGATTTATGCTATTTTTCTTCTGGTCAAAACTTTTTAGGCCACTATTTTAGGCTATTTTCCCTCCTGGTTGAATGTTTTTTGGCTATATTCTCTACAGACGGCCATACTAGGATCAAAATTCAGGCAATTCATCAGGGACCAATCCATATATGGGCACTGTGTTCGTACAGAAGTAAATCTACAGATAGACAGTGTACCTGTCGGATTTTCCCTGCGCGATCAGTGCTGCAGGCTATAGCCTGAAATGCTGATCAGTGTATTCCAACAGTAGGAAAATCTCCTGGCTGTTAGAATACAATAGCTCGGTGGGGAGGCTTCCCCCATCCACCTCCAATATCTGGATGGGGGAATCTGGTTGTTTTTTTTGTTCAGCCTACCTGTTGATTGGAAAAAAATGGATTCATCTATGGGCTGTCTTAAGCTGGCCATACATTATACATTTTTCTAATTCAATTCCCTTTAGATTTACCTTGAACTATGTAATGCAAAGGCCTGCCTGATTGCATACAAATTGAAAGTATTTAGGTTTGACCTAATATTATATGGCTTTTGATAATCTAAGAGAAGATTGTACAAAAGAATAGTATAATGTATCACCAACCCTGGAGTTCTTTCACACGGACTGTGTCTGGTCTGTTTAATAGGGGATCCATGACATGAACAGGTCAAATCAGAGCTGAACAGGACAGAGGTCACTTTTGGGCATTTTGACAGCAGACCTTGCCCGATCTATGGGCTGCTGAATGAAAACAAACTTGCCTTCGTTTTACATCAGGCTACCTCCAAACAGTTATGTTTAGGCCTGGAAAAGATGCAGTCCTTGATTGTCATCTCCATCTAGAGACCAAAATGCTGTATTTTTTTTACAATAATTTCAATTTGAAAATATACCACATTTACTTTATGTATATACCACTAGATGGAGCTGGCGATCATAGAAAGTCATAGTATTAGGGAAATTACGGGGAAAATCGTCCAACTAATGTTTTATAAATGATTGCAAAAATACAGAGAAAATTGAGTGCTGTCCGTGATACTTTTTTTATTTGCACTAACATACAATTTTTCAGGACAAGCTTTCGGGGTATCTCCCCTTCTTCAAGGTCCAAGCAGTACCTCATGCAAAAATACAGAAAATTCCTGTTAATCTACAAAAAACCCAGTGTTTTCTTAGCTTCCTGTTTAAGCTGACATTGTTTTCTGCCCTGCCCAGTTCTGCTGGACTGCAGATCCATCCCAACAAATGGGAGAGGTGCTCTGTAGTCAAAGGGAAGAACTGGGCAGGCCTGACAACATTCTTTAGGCTTTGATCACAGCAGGCATTGATGTCATCTCAAACAAGTAATTTGGAGCACACTGGGTTTCTGCTAAATCAACAGATTTGTTATTGTACTTGCAGTGATGTGCTTTGTGTTGTTACAATGCAAGGAACTGTTAATATTTTTTTTTAACTTTATTGAAATGTCACAAAATGACATTTCATTTACTTCTATGTACCGCAGCGGAGCTGTGCTGACATGACGTGAGGTGCATGGCAACAAAATGCAGCATGTCATGCCCCACAAGCAACCTCAGCGGAGCATTGTAGTGTGAACATGGCACATAAACTGTCTGCATTCTGCACTGTGCTACTAGGAAAAAAATGCTAGGCGAAAGAGGAGCGATTTTTTTTTTTTTTTTGTGGCAGAAAAGATTTTCAAAGTATCTACTAAAACATTGTACCTCCTAGCCATTTTTGTGCAAAATGTACAATTCTGCAAGAGTTCTGAATTAAAACGACTCTAAGGGAAAAGTAGTAAAACAGTGTCAATGTGGTGTTATCCCAACATTTCATATTCCTGATATATGCCTGCTGTACCATGTACTTGTATGAGAAAGCATCCTGTTCTCTTTGTATTGCTTCTTTATGTGACATCCCTGGTGTTCCTGCTAGTCCCTCTGCTTTCCTATGAAAGAATGACCACACTAAGCAGGAGAGCACAATGTGGTCAGTTCTATAACTATGTTGGGAACTCAGCCTACTCTCCTCCAACGATCAGACTTGTCCTGACACGCCATCGCTGCACAGCCATTCACTGGGAAGCTCAGCGTGCTGCGGCTTCACCTCCTCCCCCAGCTCTTATGCAGCTAAGAACAGAGGGAATATGATCACTTATAAAAAAGGGAAAAAAAGATATTTAGAATGTATTTTTATATCTATACAAAAATGTTTTGCCTTTCATTTCTTTTTTCAACTGAATGGATTGTTTTACAATGTGATCGTTTACAATCACTTTAACTGTGAACGTTGGTCTTATTAACCCAGTCTTATGGGTAGTGTTTTAAAACAGCACCATACAGCGCCTTTGAAGGTCCAATTGAAGCCTTGGTATTATTACTGTAATGCAGTCAGGCTAAATATACAGCAAGAATATTGCTCTTCTTTCTGTGTTTATATACTAAGTGCTGTGCTAGCGGCACACTGGAGAGTTGGACCACTGCTTTCACACAAAGTAGCGGTCCTGGTCTCCCAAGGTCTGACAATCCTGTCCCCACACATTGCTCCAATCCACAGCACTGCTCAGGCAATGTGAGTACCACTGATTGGAGTACTGTGCATGGGGTGCGTTGGAGCAATGCGGACCTGGGCTGCTCTGATGTGTGTGAGAGCTGCAGTTTGGCTCCCCAGTGTGCTGCTGGCACAGAGTATTTTAACACAGAAAGAAAGGTATATTTAATGTTGTAGTAAATAAATGCTGAGGCTTCAATTAGGCTTTAACCACTTCCATACCGCACGCAGTATATTTACTGCGGCAGTGTGAACGTGTCCCGCGAATCGCGTAAATAAACGGCGATTTGCGGAGTGGCAGCTAGGGGGCACGCGCGTGCCATACTCCGGAAGAATATGCCCGCAGCTCGGGCGGACCTGATGTCCGCCAGCGAGCCGCGATGAGCTGCTACAACAAAAGAATGAGGAACCGGCGATGTAAACATGGCGGTTATCCGCTCTGTCAGTGGGGACATAAGGGATCTACTGATCCCTGTCAATGGGATCAGTTAGATCTGTTATGTCCATAACAGCCCAGCCTCCTCACAGTTAGAACACATGCAGGGAACACAGTTAACCCCTAGATCTCCCCCTGCAGGTTAACCCCTTCACTTTCAATGACATTTATACAGTAATCAGTGCATTTTTATAGCATTGATTGCGGTATAAATGCCAATGGTCCCAAAAAAGTGTCAAATTGGTCTGACATGTCCGCTGCAATATCGCAGTACCGCTAAAAATCGCAGATCGCCGCCATTACTAGTAAAAAAAAAAAATACCCAGAAATGAATTCTCATCATTCGTAAACACAGCAACTTTTGCGCAAACCAATCAATAAACACCGATTGTGATTTTTTTTTTACCAAAAATATGTGGAAGAATATAAATCGTCCAAAACCAAAGAAAAAAAATGTTTTTTTTATATTTTTTTTTTTGGATTTGTATTTTAGCAAAAAGTAAGAAAAAATTTTTTTTTTGCAAAACTGTTGCTCTTTTTTTGTTTATAGCGGCGTTCAGAAATGACGCAGAGGTGATCAAATACCACCAAAAGAAAGCTCTATTTGTGGGAAAAAAGGACGTATATTTAGTTTGGGTACAACGCCGCACGACCGTGCAATTGTCAGTTAAAGCGACGCAGTGCTGGATCGCAAAAAGTGCTCTGGTCCTAACGTGGGAAATCTTTCCACGGGTGAAGTGGTTAAAGTGGTTGTAAATTTCAGGCATGAAATATTAATAAAGCATATCTCTCTATAGAGTGTATTTGTCTCAATCCAGAGCACTATGTTTCCTTTCTGTTTGCTGCTTCATTCCTTTGCTAGCAGAATGAATCACTTCTGGCAGGTTTTCCTGACACCAAGAGAACAATGGTTGATAGGGGAGGGAGCTCCAGCACACAGCTTGTGATTCACAGCCTCTGCTCAGCTGCTTGGTGAAGGGGGTGTGTCCCTTCTATCCATTCAGATCTCAGGGATCTCTGCAGTTTAACTTTGGCTCCCCACCCCCTGCTTTCTGAAAGCTGAGACAAGCTGTATAAATTCTGCACTTTAAATGGCTGTAGAGAAGAGAAAGCTGCAGATAAACAGGTACAATTTATGTAGGCTGATTTGTTTTATCTCTGTGTATCACCTGAGGCCAATCACTTCACTGGATATGTGTAAGGGATTACAACCACTTTAAAGTATCGTGAAAATGTGTAAACTTGTATTTAACCCCTTTCCCGGGAACCAAGTGCATGTAGAACTTGGTCCCATTAAAATCAATCCTGTCACTGCTAAGCAGCATTGCGGACCACTTTTCAATAACACTGCTAGAAAGCAGATGGATTTTTGAGTGACAGTCCTGGTCTCTGGCAGCAGGGGCCACTCTGGAGTTCAGCACTGCCATTCACAGCAGATCATTCAGTGCTTCAGGCTGTACCAAACTGAACTCCTGTCACTCCCCTCATGACATTGCTGCCCTGATCCTGCCACAGACCCAGCTTCCCTCCTAGTAATGTCACTGCTTGTTAATCTTATGAATTACACAGCCCCGCAATGCACAGGCAGCTCTGCAGGGCTGTGTCATACATAGTACCAGCCTTCACATTCATACCGGTAAAATACTTAGTACTGCATAATCCATCTTCAGGGCCTTCAGAGTGATCTTTCGCTATTATGAAGGAGTGATCAGCACCGTCAGGGCCCCAACAGCGCTAACTGTTCATTAATAGTAAAACAATAAGCTTAGAAAGGGGGTGGGGGGCTCAGTGCTGACTGTACCTCCCTACACAGGAATGCCCATAAATTGGGTTTCAGCCTGGGGTGGAGCAACAATCAGTATTAACATAAATAAGAAGCGCTGTGTAAACTGTTGGCCCTATATAAATCCAGTATAATAATAATAAGGAGGTGCTTTATATTTGAAATAGGACTGCCAAGAGTTGGACCAAGTGGTATATGCCTTTGGTCCCCTGGGGAATCAAATAAAAGTTTAAACATTTTCAGGAGAGTTCTTCTTGAAGTCAAAGTAGTGCAGCCCAGAGTAACAAAACAATTCAGAAAAACCTCCAGCCAGAATTTTTTTATACATACGCTATATTACCAAATGTATTGGGACACCTGCCTTTACACGCACATGAACTTAATGGCATCCCAGTCTTAGTCTGTAGGGTTCAATATTGAGTTGATACACCCTTTGCAGCTATAACAGCTTCAACTCCTCTGGGAAGGCTGTCCACCAGGATTAGGAATGTGTCTATGGGAATGTTTGACCATTCTTCAAGAAGAGCATTTGTGAGGTCAGGCACTGATTTGGACGAGAAGGCCTGGCTCTCAGTCTCTAATTCATCCCAAAGGTGTTCTATCGGGTTGAGGTCAGGACTCTGTGCAGGCCAGTCAAGTTCCTCCTCTCCAAACTCGCTCATCTGTGTCTTTATGGACCTTGCTTTGTGCACTGGTCCAAATCATTTGGTGGAGGGTGGATTATGGTGTGGGGTTGTTTTTTAGGGGTTTGGCTTGGCTCCTTAGTTCCAGTGAAGAGAATTCTTAAAGCATCAGCATACCAAGACGTTTTGGACAATTTCATGCTCCCAACTTTGTGGGAACAGTTTGGGGATGGCCCCTTCCTGTTCCAACATGACTACGCACCACTGCACAAAGCAAAGTCCATAAAGACATGGATAAACGAGTTTGGGGGTGGAGGAACTTGACTGGCCTGACCTCAACCTGATAGAACACATTTGGGATGAATTAGAGCGGAGACTGCGAGCCATGCCTTCTCGTCCACATCAGTGCCTGACCTCACAAATGGAATGGTCAAACATTCCCATAGACACACTCCTAAACCTTGTGGATGGCTTTCCCAGAAGAGCTGAAGGGTGGGCCAACTCAATATTGAACCCTACAGACTAAGACTGAGTGGATGCCATTAAAGTTCTTGTGCGTGTAAAGGCAGGCGTCCCAATACTTTTGTTTATATATTGTACATTTTTCAGGACAAAAGTCCTGACAAAGGTTAATCCCCCAACTCCCTCGGAAAGGGTATGCATGAATTCCCTACTGCCATGTGGCCCTGTATCAGAGACAAAATATAAATCTTCTAAATAATGGGGTAGCTGATAGATCTCTTCCACCACATTGAACAACGCAGCTACCTGCATGGTAACATTTTAAATGCATTTCCATTCTTGAGCACAAATAATGGAGGCTATAGGTGAAAAGTATGTACAGAACAGCCTATTTGCTCAGCTGAAACCATGTGCCGGACATAGTAATTGCAAACTCACTGAAGGTAAAATTATGACAATAAGAAAGAAAATGTTAATGCCTAACGGGAGTGCTGAATTCAGGCCAGCTGATAATTAGTAGTAGGCACCAAGCCATTTACTAATGGACTGCTAATGTAGAGGTGTCAGGGAAAGGCAAACCGAATACTAAAACATGCGTTGGCAACCTATGGCTGTCTATTTGTCGAGGAGCTACATGTGCTAACCCAGCGAGAAAAGGCCCAAAGGTTGTCCATGACACTGAAATAAATGGAAACCCAATACATTTTTTTTCTTACCAGCAAAAAATATGAACAGTCTAATGACCTGCCAATGGAAGGCCATGGTGGTGTATTCTGCATTTTCTTTATAACTGTTATGTGTTACTCATAAACAGACAGCAGGGGCAATTTTGTAATGGGTGAAAAAAAGCATTGCAATGGAACCTGATAATTTATGTTTTAAGATGTGAAGGGACATCTGAAGCGGCTCCTTTGTTCAGTAAGAAGAGTCTTCTTTTTTGTGATGTTAAACTCAAGGTGACCTTAATTAAACCAGACTATGCGTTATGGTCACATTAAGGCTCCATGCACACTGGACGCTATCTGGGCTTTCTCGGGGTCGGGCAGGAGACGCTGCTTACAAAACGTTCTTTTGCAGCGTTTTGTAAGCAGCGTTTACCGGCGTTTATCGGCGTCT
>BLSH010375200.1:358395-369970 GCA_018402905.1 Glandirana rugosa
CGGAATCCGGACCCCCCGTTCAGGTCAGCTCACCGGGTAACTTGGTGACTTAGTCGAGTGGTAGGTACGGGTGGAACAAAATCTTGATTATAACTACAATACTTCGTTCTGTTTATACTATGTTACACCATATTTTTTTAATTACAATTATCGTTGTTTCCTCCAAATTGTTTTTATTACGTAATTACGTCGAGTAGTCACGGGTGGTTACCTCGGCTTGGTCACGGGTAGTCACGTCGGAGTGGTCACGGGTAGTTACGTCGGAGTGGTCACGGGTACTTACGTCGGATTAGTCACGGGCAGTTACGTCGGAGTAGTCACGGATAGTCGAGTCGGAGTGGCCACAGGTAGTCTGATAGGCACTGATGAGGCTGCATTGACGGGCACTGATTAGGCTGCATTCATGGGCACTGGTGAGGCTGCATTGATGGGCACTGGTGAGGCTGCACTGATGGGCACTGGTTCGGCTCCATTGGTGGGCACTGATGAGCTGCATTAATGCATTATTTTTGTTAAACCTCCTTTGTTGCTATTAACATTAATTTTTTTATACCACATTGTATCATATTTGTCTTGCTTCATAACATCAATATTAGTTCTAAAACAAGGTGGGCATGGATGGTGAGCTGATTCAGTGGTTCAATGGGCCACTCGACTGGACTTGCCCCCCAGGCCTAAGGCTGCCAGCCCTCCCCTGCCAGAATGGTACCAGAGAGGTCAGCTGACCTCCAGAGGAACATCATAGTGGTTTCCTGAGGTTGTGCTGGAAGTATATAACCTTCCTCTCTAAACAAAGATAATTGCTTTGAAACTTGAATATTAGGATAATAAAATACAAATATGCAGCAAATGGGAATAGATAGATAGAGAGATAGATAGATAGATAGATAGATAGATAGATAGATAGATAGATAGATAGATAGATAGAATTTCAGCCCCTTAGGCCAACTGTCTAGTGCAGCTCCATCCTTACCCCAGTATGTTTCCCTGATGTCAAACTAATCAGACCAGAAATCACAGTTAGACAAGGCTCACTCACTTTGGATGAGTACACCTGGAGCAGTACTCAGGAAAGTAGGGTAAATTAGTCTTTCTTTGCTCATCACCTAGAGTTGACCAGCTACCTCTTAGGTAAGGGTAGATTTAGGCCTCTTTCACACTGGCGGGTAGCTGCGGCCACCAAATTTGGTGGATTCTAGCTGCTGGAATGACCAGGTTATGCTATCAGCAGTGACCGCTCAGCACATTTAAACTAATAGCGTGACAGCAGCTGCTGCTGATCGCATGTAGCTGTGGTTAAGGGCAGATGTTGGAGCCTGGACTCTATAGCCTGCCAATCACTACGAGTCGGGTAAACTTGGCCATGGTTCAAAGAGAATAATTGCGACTGCGGCATCTAAACATGTAAACACCCCTGTCCGCTGCCTATTGCAGCTTAAGGGGGGCAGTTGGCGGGCGGGAAGACCACAGCTCAAGCACATATTTTTTCCCCCCAACCACACATCTAAACGAAGGCTTAGAGATCTATCTCTCTCTTCTAGCACATCAGCTCTACGTGGTGGGTGAGTTGTAAGTACACGGTTCACTATTTCACCAAAAAAATGCACAGGCTCAGCATGGGTAGCAACAATGAGGACCCAACAGGCCTACATGGCCTGCATAGAAATTCATCTCTGCAGACAGATTGGAGTGCCCAGCCCCACCCACCCTAAATGATTTTGCAAAGAAAGCAAGAGGATGTCAACTCTGCACTGCCCCCAACAGGCAAGGATAACAAATGGGCAATGTAGCAGTCTGATAGCAGGCCAATTATTGAATATGAGGGAGCTATTTTCATTACAAGCACAAGCATTCTGAAAACCAAAACTGTTATCACAGCTGTAATCATTACTGTACAAACAGGGCTTACAGTAGTACTAAACCCTTATTGCATTAAACAGTTCACCCTTTAGCTGTACATCACTCATACATATTTAAGGTTATTTTAAGAATTTTGCCCCAAAGTCTTATATTTCTTTTTTTTAGGTTGTCTTCGCTCAGTCCCTCTCCGCATTGCTTTCCTGATCTTCTGGTCAGGAAGCACATGCTTTGTTCGCACGATGGAGCCGTCAGGTGTACAGTGCTGGATCAGAGGATTACTTGAAATGAAGCTAGGATCAATAATAGCCTATGAAGGAGGAGCAGAGGAGTGGCTTGAAATGGAGGCTTTGAATGATGCCCTTACATGAATGTGCACAGAACCTCAGCACATCAAACCCTAGACTAAGAGCATGCACACAAGGGTGGCACAGGGGCGCTGCCCCCTAATCCATGCGCCTGGTCCCCAATCTCCACGAAGGGCGCCAGATGCATGGATTTCAATGGGGGTTTTTTGGAAGCACATGATTGGAGCCTTAGGCTCTAACTGGCTTCAAAAAAGGATGGGCTCAGGGAGCAGAGCACTGGGGCCTGAGTCCACCCAGTTTTGTGACAATAGCAAATTAATATTCACTATCGTCTTCTGATTCTCCTCCCAGCCAATCAGGAAGTGTGTCCTTAGACCTGATTGGCCAGGGAGTTTTAGGATTTCTGGCCAATTGGGTCTCAGAACCCACTTCCTGTTCGGCCGCGAGGAGAAACCACAGCACTTCCCTCGGCTGGAGCGAGGAACAGCAGCCCTACCCTTCATCCTCAATCCTCTCATCTCCTAAGGTCCGCCTCCCACGAGGGGGAGGGGGATTTGGTGTCGGTGCGAGTGAGGGGGGAGGTTTGTTTGCCGCCCCCCCCCCCAAATATTGAGCACCAGCCACCACTGGTGGCTACGCTGCTGCTCCAGGGAGGCCCTGCAAGCGTAGCCACCCTAATGATGGAAATACATTGGATGGAACAGAAAAAATGGAAATATAAAAAGGTATACTGAAACATATAATTTTTCTTAACAAAGAGTTTAATAATACTTTAAGAATCAAATATTTTACCTCGAGAAAATGTTCTGCCTGTTGTTCCCGGTCCAACTTTCGTGATGTTGTAGTAATGAGACCTAGATGAAAGCAAAGAAGTCATCAATGAATTTTTCAGATCATCAGAAACTTTGTTAAGTCATTTTCAGCTGTCTGAATAGCACACTCTCCACCTCTTAGATCAATGCACAGCCTATTTTCCATCATTTTTTGGACAGTGAATGCTGCACCATTAAATTATTCAGTGCATGGATAGAGACACACGCAAAACCAATTTGCTTTCCACCTTAGCTGCGTTAGATTAGTTAAAGCTGAACTTTGAGCACACAGCTAAATCCTTAGATGAAATACAAATGTGTGATATGTCTTTTGTGCCAAAAGATATGTATCTCTGTACAGCTAGTTTTTTGATCCAATTACCCCTGCCAGACAGCACAGTCAGGTTAGCTATCCCACTTCTTTCCAGTGGGGACAGCTTACAGTGAGAGGGTTTCAGCAACAGAGGCAGTGCTGTCAACTCTAAAAGCAGTGAATAGGACTAGGTGTAGTCAGGTGCTGATTCACAAGCTACAGGCGCACCCCCTGCAAAGTTTTTGTGCATCCCACTGTAGTGCAAGCAGACCCAGGCTACATTTATCTTCATATAGAACTGTCAATTATGCGCAATATATTGCACAATCACATCAGTCCCTGCCAGCAAGAAGCTTACAATCTAAGGTCCCTAACTCACATTCATACACATAGTAGGGCCGATTTAGACAGGAGCCAATTAACCTACCAGCACGTCTTTGGAGTGTGGGAGGAAACCCATGCATGCACAGGCAGAACATTTAAATTCAAAAGTGACAAGTGAGCGCTCAGTGCAAAAAACAATAATAATAGTCGAGCCGCTAGCATTAAAAAGGTGAATATGCAATCCTCAAACAAAATATAAAAAATAAAACAGTGCAGCGCTAAAATTACAGGGATTACAGGGAAAAATATTGCTTGTGAATAAACTTGGTGAATCGCTTCAAACAGTTCCTTATCCAGATATGGAAGATATCAGGACATGTAGTGACCAACAGATGAACTTAACCACTTCAATACCATGCGCTTAGAACACTTCCCTACCAGACCAATTTTCAGCTTTCAGTGCTGTTGCGATTTGAATGAGAATTACGCGGTCGTGCGACGCTGTACCCAAACAAAGTTTTTATCATTTTGTTCCCACAAATAGAGCTTTCTTTTGGTGGTATTTGATCACCCCTGCGGTTTTTATTTTTTGCGCTATAGAAAAAAAAAAAGACCGAAAATTTTGAAAAAAAAAAACATTTTTCTTTGTTTCTGTCACAAAAGTTTGTATAAAGTACATTTTCTCCTTCAGTGACGGGCACTGATGTGGCTACACTGATGGGCACTGATGAGGCTACACTGACAGGCACTGATGAGGCAGTACAGATTGGCACTGATGAGGTGGCACTGATAAGGTTGCACTGATGATGGGGCACATATACAGCACTGATGGGCGGCACTGACAAGCAACACTGACGGGCACTGATACGTGGCACTGATATGTGGCACTGATGGACACTCCTAGGCGGCACTGATAAGTGGCACTGGGCACTGATGGGCACTGATAGGTGGCACTTTTAGGTGGCACAGGTGGGCACTTTTAGGTAGCACAGGTGGGCACTGATAGGTGACACAGGTGGGCACTGATAGGTGACACAGGTGGGCACAGGTGGGCACTTATAGGTGGCAGTGGTGGACACAGGTGCAACAAGCACTGTTAGGGGTGGCACTGGCAGGCATCATACATGGGCACAGTGCCATCCCTACAGTGCACAATAATGCCCTTACCTGGTGGTCTAGTGGGGCCTCCCTGGTGGTCCTGGGCGGCCTCTGATTTCCTTCCCTGGTGGTCTTGGGCAGCCCGTGCGTGATGTCCGGGGGGGGGCTCCCAGATGGTCCTGATCCGGCTCCCCGGTGGTCCAGTGGGGTGATCCTGAGGGTGGCTGCGCTGATAAATGTTCAGCGCAGCCCCCCCCCCTGTCAGGAGAGCAGCCAATCGGCTCTCCGCTGCTCAGGTCTGCAGACCTGAGCAGAGGAAAAGCCGATCAACGGCTCTTCCTATTTACACTGTGATCAGCCGTGATTGGTCACGGCTGATCACATGGTAAAAGGCTTCGGATCGAAGCCCTTTACCTCGGTTGGTAATGCGGTGGGTCAGCCTGACCCACGGCACCACCGATCGCCGCGATGTGCGCCCCCAGGGGCGCGCGATCGCGGATTATCCTGAGGACGTCAATAGACGTCCTTTCAGGATAATGAACCCCCCGCCGGGACGTCATTTGTCTATACGCCGGGCGGGAAGTGGTTAAACATCCTCTTTAAGTGGAAATAATCCACCACACTGTGCGATACTGTAAAACTTTGCAGTGAGAACTCACCACCAGTATACAGTGCACTCACCAGAAACTGGATGTAAACAAGCCTTGTGTGGGTATCCTATGTCCAAACGATGGTGCTCGGTAGAAATGAGTATCCTCAGTAGGTGGATATGGAATCAGAAAGGTAATCCATCCTCAATACCCCCGATGGGGTGAGAACTATATAAAAAAAAAAGCTCACCAGGAGCAGCTAATATGGTGTAGTATTTATTGTGTTCCAATGGCAGTACATGTACAAAATTGCCAGGGAGAACATGAAAACTCCAGGCAGGCTGTGCCGTGGTTGGGATTCGAACTGATGACCCTAGTGCTGCTAGGTGGAAGTGCTAACCACTTAGCCACTATGCTGCCCAAATGAGGGTGGCAACTCTGCTGTGATTTCAGAAGAAGTGCAGCATTGTTGCCAACTCACAAGAGAAGCTGTGTGAGGCTTTGTGTACACTGGCAGCTCCTAAACTTGCCAACTCCTAAACTCAACTCCATAATAGCCTATGTGTCCACGTCAGTGGTGGCTGGTAGTACATTTTCTTTGGGGGGCGGCAAACAATGCCCCCACTGCTACCCCCCCCCCCGTCTGTCAGGTCACCTGCACCCCCCCCTGGTCATTCGTGCATCTCCTCCATCCTCCTCCTAGTCAGCCAATAGGATCAATTCTCCTTTCAGCCGATCAGGTGACGGGTCTCATGACTCGCTTCCTGATTGGCTGGGAGGAGAATCAGGAAGACAATTGCGAACTGCGCCCCGAGCCCACCCTTTTCTGAAGTCTATTAGGGCTTCTGGCTCTAATCACGTGCTTCAAAAAAAAAAAAAAAAAAACATTGAAACCCATGCGTCCAGCATCCCGCATGTAGATTAGGGGACCGGATGCATGGATAGGAGGGCGGCCCCCTGCACCCTGCATTACGGATCGCCAATGGTCCATGTACAAATAGACTTTTAGCAGAGTTTAGGAGCTGCCACGTTTACGTGAAGTTAAACCTCCCTCTCCTGAATGCGGAAGCAGCACATTCAGGATAGGAACGGTTTGACTGCCGTCTGCGGGAAAACGCAAAATGCTGCAAAATCGTGGTTTGCGTTTTTGCCGCTTTTTCTGTTTTCGTACGGCCGCAGTCAGGGTAGGATAGTGTACATGTAGCCTTAGGTAGACTTCACTGGCAGGATACATAGATATTCATAAGACCTCACTTCTTTCCAGTGTTGACAACTCACAACGAGAGACACAGTGACAACAACACAGTGCTGTCAATCCAGAAAGCATTGGGTAGAACTAGGGGTGACCAAGTGCTGATTGACAAGCTATAGACTTGTGAATCAGCAGTGACATTGCTAATAGCCATAACATTTTTTTCATTCCATTGTAGTGCAATCATCCACAGCCTACATGAGATTGTGCTCTGAATTTGGGAGCAGTGCAGCAGTGTTGCCACCTCACAATAGGACAACAGTAAGCAAAAAGTGCAGCACTCTGACCAAGGGAACTTCCAAATGATCAGCATAAGGTCCACAGTAGGGTGCTCAGGCTTCGATGTTCTCCCAACATCCAGCAAGCAACAAAGTCCAGTAAAGGAAGCTGGCACTTCAAATCCTTGCAAAAATATTTATTGGCACAGATTAAAAAGAGTGCAGACAGCAGACACGTTTCGTCAAACCGCCTTGATCACTGCTCCGGTTTGCCGAAACGTGTCTACTGTCTGTACTCTTTTTAATCTGTCGCAATTAATATTTTTGCAACGATTTGGAGTGCCGGCTTCCTTTACTGGACTTTGTATCTCACAATTGGAAGCTGCATTGGGTGGACTTCACTGGCAGGATCAACATCTATTTGTGGGACTTTGCATCAGGAAAAAAAGGAAATTGTAAATGCAGCTGTTCTTATAATAAAAGCGATATTAAACACACACTGTTTATATTACATTATCCCTTCTATCTCCTTATGTGGATGATGGAACTGTAATTATTTTTTATAAAAATCATTTTGAATCATGTGTCCAGGTTTCAGGCGGACTGAAACCCTGACACATTATTCAAACTGGGCTGTGCCTCCCAAGTAACCAAGAGAGTCACACACAAATCTGTTGCTGTCTGGGATCTGTGGGCAGGATCAGCATCAGTGGGGGGCAGGGTAATGAGGATAGCAAGAGCATTTTGGCAACATCCATTGTTTGTTGCGACTCGCTCTGCCCACTGCATTCCTATTTGCTACTCTCCTTGGGGGATCCAAAGGTGTCCAAGGAAGCTAAAGTGTTCGGGTTTGGCTTGAAGAAAAGGTGGCAACCCTATATACAGCTGTCACATGACCCAGCTCTTTCCCAGCCTGTCTGTAGGGAAACAGTGGCAGGAGGGACTTCTAGTCCTCTGCTACTGGTCACATTTAAAAAAAAAAAACATAGCCTCTGGGATACAGAGTAAAAATGAACTGTTTTAAATTGTCATACAAATATATATTTGAAATCAAATCTTTATTATTTTTTTGGCAATAACATGGTGTGGGCGGATTTCTGCCAATCACAGGCTGTGTCATGCCTCTCCAACCTGTGTCTTAGAATAACAAGGAGGTGAAGCCACTATCAATCAAGATGTAATATCCCACCCGCATTGTGTTTAGCTGGTTAGTGGACATGGAGGAGGAGGAGGGAGTAGGCCCACATTTGTGACTCTATAGTTACATGGGCTGCTAAGATGTGATAGGGAGGAAAAGCTTAGAATAGAAAATACACAGAAAACAGAGCATGTGCAGAGCTGCCAATACTGCTCTGCAAAATTCCCAACTGCAGCGGGGACATGGACAGGTGGGGGAGATAGAGAACAGCAAGATCAACCAGGTTTTTTGCAAAATGTATTTTATTTATTTCAGGTACTTCTATAGCGCTGTCAATTTTATGTTGCCCTTTACATATACATTGTACATTCACATCAGTCCCTACCCTCAAGGAGCTTACAATCTATGGTCCCAAACTCACATTCATACTTACTCGGGTCAGTTTAGACAGGAACCAAGTAACCTAAAGCCCCGTATACACGGGACGACGATCGCACATACGATCGTGTCAAATCGTATGTTGGCTGTAGCATACTGACTGCACTACACGATCGTACGACCGCAGAAGAACGTTCAGGTGCATGTAATTAGCATCCAGCCATTCCTGACTTTGGAGCATGCGTGTTTTGCACAATACAACTTTGTTGTACCAACTGCTCTGTACACACGATACAACGGTTGTATGACCGCTTGTTGGTACGACCAAGTTTTCTAGTCTGCTCATACAACTCCCTTGTACGACCGTCGTATGTTCAACTGTTCAAATCGCGCATACGAACGATCGATATCACATACAACGGCCGTTAGTACGACCTGTTGTATGCGATCGTCGTCCCGTGTGTACGGGGCTTCACAGCATGTCTTTGGAGTGCGGGGGGGAAACTGGAGTACCCAGAGGAAACCCACACAGGCAGAGCATGCAAACTCCAGGCAGGTAGTGTCGTGGTTGGGATTTGAACCAGCAACCCTTTTACTGCTAGGCGAAAGTGCTACCCACTATACCACTGTTGCAGAAAACAAATCACATAGTGAGTAGGAACAGCATGTAATACAGAAATTATTGATAGCTTATAATAATGTGGGTAGAATGGTATTGGTGCACATATATTTTTTAATGGGCAGCAATAGTTCTACTTCAAGCAGTTAAGCAGAGACACTGTAATAAAGAAGAAGCTAAAGTGAATACTTCTATTGCTATTGCTCCCTGCTGCTCTTGGAAAATACACTATATATTCCCTTTAATAAGCTTGAGTATATGCTGCAAATAGATATACATTAAATATAGCTAGAGGAACAAACACTATTAAAAAAGTTCCATTCATAAAATGATGTTTTTTTTAAACATTCTTTTGAAATGTGTAAGGAGCATTGCACAAAGCTTTTGGTTTTCAGACAATGATCAGTTCTGAAAAGCTCAGAGTAACCACAGGGCAAGCTGTCCAAACAATAAACTTCCCGCCATAGAAAATGGAAATGTCAGGAGTTAATGTACCAACTGCATCTATTTAGTATTGTTAAATCCGGTGTTCTAACCATTTTTGGTGGCCATTACTTAAAAAAAAAAAACACGTGAAAAAAAGGAAATAAATATTAAAAGGCAACTCTAGCATGAAATGAATACCAGCTTATCTACTGCTAGTGCTGTCCAGATAACGTGATTACCAAGGTCAGGAAGATCCTCCTTAACTGGGATTGCCTCCCTCAGTCCTCAGCCACTACAGCTTCTGGGTGGGACTGGTCAACTTCCTGTCAGCAGATGTGGTTGACAGCGAGTGGAGGGATTGTTTAGGGAACATGTGTCAAACACAAGGCCCTCCAAGCCATTTCATCTGGCCCTCAAACCCCTCTTGCAGCTGTGGCAACCCCCTTGTTTCTGTCTCCACCTTGTCTCAGCAGTCGGTAGCAGAGAGGTGGACAGAACTCATTTACCAGATCCAGTGCTTCTCTATGCAGCCATGAAGAGGCTTATCTCTGCCCCCCTCCCCCATCTCAGCAGGCAACAGCAGAGAGGAGGACAGAACTCCTACAGATCCTGTGTCTCCTACAGATCTTGCTGCAGCACCCCCTCATCTCTGCCTCCCCTGGTCTCACCATTCAGCTGGCTCCAACCCTCCTCTGGTCCTTTCCCAGACCCTACGCTTTCTGTTTCCCAGCTCCACCCCCAGCTTCTTCCAGCACATGGTAAGAGGTGTGCACTGTGATGTAAGGGAGGGTGGGGAACTCTTGACCTCTGATGGTGGGGGGCTCCTGTCATCTGATGTAAAGGGGTGTGCTCTGGACATCTAGTCTTACAGATACAACTAACCCTTTGAGGGAAACCATATTGCCGATGCAGCCCGCAATGAAATTATGTTTGACACTCCTGGTCTAAGGTATGTTGAAGAGGGTATAAGCAACGAAGAAAGGCTGAGAGTTGAGAAAATGAGGTTCGGGTAAGGTGGAAAAAATGGAGGGAAGTCAATGGGAAAGTTAATTGGGCATGTTGTGCAATGGAGGAGGGACATCATGGGGCATATCTACTGGCTACAACAAGCAGGGATGAGAACATCCACGGTCATAAAGGTGTCCACAGTGTTCAGGGTCAGTTTTGACAGCTTTTATTCCCTTACAAGTCTACAGGCATGCAAAAGAGGCTTCGAGCAGGTCAACTGCACCTGCAATAAATTATGAATTATTTCAGAAGCATCTTAAACTGATGTCAAAATCAAGCTACATTTGCCCATTAAAGGCCGTCAACATCAGTCTAATCACTGATGTGATGGAGCACCTTTTATGTTATCAGTCTAATCAGGTTGACAACATGCTTTTACCAACCAAAGCCTCTATCACAGCACAGAAATCAATGGAGAACTGAACCCTGGAAAGGCAGGTTGGAGGCTTTGTCATGAATTGCAGATGTTCATTAGTAAAATGAACCTTTAAGGTAAAAAGAACAATGGACTGCTGGAGCTAATATTTGTAGCAGCCTCCAAAATAGGTTGCTAGGCTGGTTAGGTAAATTTAGTTCTTTTGGCTCCCCTGTACTCGGTGGAGTGGTGTGTGATTGCTATGGTCTGCTCTGAGTTTCACTGGCTGTGGGTTTGACTGCTTCCCCCTGCCTTCTGAACAGTTCTAGAATGTAGAGGGCTGTATGAAGGCTGTAGAAACCATTTAAACGATTACTTTTGTTCAGTCTTCTCAGAAACAGACTGCACTAATGATAACAAGTTAGGGAATCATATTGTTTCTAGTAATAACTAGAGTTGAGCGAACACCTGGAAGTTCGGGTTCTGCTGGTCCGTCCGAACTTCGGGACAAAGTCCGGGTCCGGGTCCGGACGGAACCCGAACGATCGCACGGACAACGAACCCCATTGAAATCAATGGGGACCCGAACTTTTAGGCACAAAAATGGCTGTAGGAAAGTCCTGGAAAGCCCCAGAGGGCTGCAAAAGGAAGTAAAATGGGGGTAAGGGTAGGGCAAGTGCCCTACAAAAAAATGGGGACAGGGAAATAACTGTAAATATTTTTAAAAAAATAAAAACATAAAAAAAGCAAAAATGGAGGTGAATGTGGATCATCTTCAAACTGTGTCTGAAAAGTATTAATTAACGGTAGAAGCCATATAACTGTTCTAAAATCATCTTCAAACTAGGGCAAGTGCCCTACAAATAAATGGGGATAGGG
>BLSH010375234.1:0-11758 GCA_018402905.1 Glandirana rugosa
TGACTCCAGCTTATAAAGAGGCTGGGTCACATGATGCACCGGCCAATCACAGCCATGCCATTAGTAGGCATGGCTGTGATGGCTTCTAAGGGCAAAATAGTGAAACGCTTGCTGATTGGCTGCCCTGCAGCTTCTCAACACGTGGAGTAAAATAGCAGAACCCCGGACCGAACCCGAACGATTTTTGAAATGTCCGGGTCCGGGTCCGTGCCACGGACACCCTAAAGTTCGGTACGGACCCGAACGTTACAGTCCGGGTTCGCTCAACACTACTTAAGAGTTCCCTTCACTGGAACTAAGGGGCCAAGCCCAACCCCTGAATAACAACCTTACACCATAATCTCCCCTCCACTAAATGATTTGGACCAGTGCACAACCAAGGTCCATAAAGACATGGATGAGCGAGTTTGGGGTGGAGGAACTTGTCTGGCCTGCACAGAGTCCTGACCTCAACTCGATAGAATGCCTTTGGGATGAATTAGAGTGGAGACTGCGAGCCAGGCCTTTTCGTCTAACATCAGTGCCTGACCTCACAAATGCGCTTCTGGAAGAAAGTTCAAACGGTCCCATAGACACATTCCCAAACCTTGTGGACAGTCTTCCCAGAATAGTTGAAGCTGTTGTAACTGCAAAGGTTGAGCCAACTAAATATTGAACCATACGGACTAAGACTGGGATGCCATTAAAGTTCATGTGTGTGTAAAGGCAGGTGTCCTAATACTTTTGGCAATATAGTGTGTGTATATATATATATATATATATATATATATATATATATATATATATATTGTACATATACAGATACATAGAGTGTGTGTGTGTATCTCAAAAGATTAGAATATCATCAAAGTTCATTTATTTCAGCAATTCAATTAAAAAATTTAAACTCCTATATTATATAGATTCATTGCATACAAAAATAGAGCAGACACAAAGGAGACTGCCCAAAGGACCATGAATATGAGCCACGGGGGTACAGTAACAAATGCAAGACCCAAGTCTAAATAGGAAAATACAAAAATTCTTAATTGAAAATGCAAAAAAAAAATGTAAATAAATAGCAAAAAAAGGAACCATACTGTACTCATAAAAAAGAGAAAACGTTGTCTTCAAAAAAAATGAATACAAAGTGTGCCATATTCACATACTCACAGTCCAGTCATTTCAATGACATGCTCAATATGAAATATAGGAGACTGTGCATAGATTGTTCCACCTTGGGGATATCAACTAGGTAATGCAACAGGGAGAAAAATAGGATCGTACAGCCTACTGACCCACCAATATAAGTCACTGAGGATCTGGTAATTTTGCCCATGCTGCAAACCTGACACTATCTAATCCGCCAGCTGAAAAATTTATTAAAGCATATAAACAGGTGTGCCCCCCTTAGGGGTGGCTGAGTGTTGTGGTCCATCTGCTCACACTGCCCTCAGTCCCATCCATACCGCACCTGGAGTCACAGAACAGGCTGGTACTTTGTTTTTGTTTGTTTTAGGGGTGTTATGGACGCCCATAGAATTAGTTGCAAACTTGCACAGGACTACTATATACAGCTAAGTATATACATCTCCTCTTGTCCTCCAGCATTTCACTTGCTCCAGTTACACTTGTTCCTCCAGCACATTATTTGCTTCTCTAAACGCCGGTTCCTCTCTCCTTCACATTACTTGTTTCAGACCCAGAAGGAAGTTTACTGTGCCTTCTCCATTCCTCCAGCCTGGATAGCACATGGTGAGTTGATCCCCTAGTGTGTAGGTAAACTAATGTACTAGCCAGCCGATGGACTACTACTCCCAGCCCATCCTCTTGCTTCAGGCCCTGTCAGCCATTCCTGCTGCGTTGGCCTTCTCCACTACCACCATGACATCACAGTCCCTTACTGTCTTCGGCATCCTTCCCAGATTTTTTCTCACCCCAATCTGCTCCGGCATGCCTCTACAGCTTCCCAGGGTGTGTGCCACTCACTGACCACCCGGTGGACTCCTGACTGAGCTTCTCCAGTAGCGCTGTTTGTTGCTCTCCTGCTCCCTTGTGCTGCTCCAGGATCTCTCTCCTCTCCTCCTGGTTGCACCCGAGCCCAGGCCTCAAGGTCACCCCCCCAGACTAGGGGTTCCCTCCGGGTGATGCCTCAGCAAGCTCAGCTACATTCCATCTCCAGCTCTTCCACCCAAACTCCTCCCCGATTGGGCTGACCCCGAGTATTTAAGGAGGCCTGCGCCCTGCCAATCCAGATTAGGGATTGGTCAGGGCTCCTTAAAATACTCCAGATGGCTACACCTCCCTCCCAGCTCTCTGTCCAGAAACCTTCCACCAGTTTCTAGAAAGAAGTGGGAGGTCCTGGTGCCCTTATCTGTGAATCACACTCAATCCTCCCTGAGCCACTCCCAGCCCAGAAAACAAAACAATCAGGCCTGACTAAATTTTCCTCACCTACCAAAAATCTATCCATACTAGCTCATTCACAGGATTACACAGGATTGGACAATCACTGACAGTTCATGGGGTTACTATAAATGAACATGACAGAAGTCTGTTGAACAGTTTCCAGTTTAAATTTTTAACCTGTGACCTTAACCGGTTCCACACCTCGCTTAGTATATTTACTGCGGCGGTGTGGATGCTTAGCGCGAATCGCCGTAAAAAGGCAGCGATTCGCTCAGGCGCAGCTAGGGGGCGATTGTGCTGCCAGCGGCGCGCTCTCGTGCCCAACACACTCCGGAGGTGTGTGATTGTGGCTCGGGCGGACACAATGTCGCGATGAGCTGCTAGAGCCAAAGAGCGATGTAAACACGGCGGTTCCCCCCTCTTTCAATGGGGACATAAGAGATCTACTGATCCCTGTCACTGGGATCAGTTAGATCTCTTATGCCCATGGTAGCCCAGCCCCCCCCCACAGTTAGAACACGCCCAGGGAACACAGTTAACCCCTAGATTGCCCCCTGCAGGTTAACCCCTTCACTGCCAATGACATTTACACAGTAATCAGTGGACATTTAAATTTCTGATCGCTGTATAGATGTCATTAGTCCCAAAAAAGTGTCAAAAATGTCCGACATGTCCGCCCCAATATCGCAGTACCCCTAAAAATCACAGATCGCCGCCATTACTAGTAAGAAATAAAAAAAAAATAAACACCCCAGAAATTAATTCTCATCATCCATAAACGCGGCAACTTTTGCGCAAACAAATCAATAAATGCCGATTGTGATTTTTTTTTACCAAAAATATGAGGAAGAATATAAATCGACCAAAACCAATGAAAAAAAATGTTTTTTTATATTTTTTTTTAGATTTGAATTTTAGCAAAAAGTAAGAAATATAGTTTTTTTTGCAAAATTTCCACTCTTTCTTTGTTTATAGCGGCGATCGGAAATGACGCAGGGTTGATCAAATACCACCAAAAGAGAGCTCTATTTGTGGGGAAAAAAGGACGCAAATTTCGTTTGGGTACAACGTCGCACGACCGCACAATTGTCAGTTAAAGCAACGCAGTGCCGAATTGCAAAAAGTGCTCTGGTCAGGAAGGGGGTAAAACTTTCAGGGGCTGAAGTGGTTAATATGTCCGTGGTTAAAATTGAAGCCTTCCTAAACATGCTTTGTTTACATGCACGTTAGCATATTGACAAATGAATGCTTTCTTTGTGATTTTAGTCATCCATTTATATTGTTAAGAGATTTAATCTCAAAGAAACAATATGAACAGGAAATGCCAAATGAACTGGCATTTTAATCGACTTCATTGCACTTATTATTTTAGTCTAAATAGGATTGATGGGAGGTAGGCCACAAAGCATATGTTACAGAAAAAAGATACACCGTATAATGTAATAGTCTAAAGCATAATAAAAAAAACATACTGCATAACACAAACCCCCTACCAAACCATTGTTATCCTTTATTTACGGTGACATATTACTTAGAACTTCATAGGGAGTGCATAAAGGTTAAATGTGACCATCTACAGTATCTCACAAAAGTGAGTACACCCCTCACATTTTTGTAAATATTTTATTATATCTTTTCATGTAACAACACTGAAGAAATGGCTTTGCTACAATGTAAAGTAGTAAGTTTACAGCTTGTATAACAGTGTAAATTTACTGTACCCTCAAAATAACTCAACACACAGCCATTAATGTCTAAACCGCTGGCAACAAAAGTGAGTGCACCCTAAGTGAAAATGGGCCCAAAGTGTCAATATTTTGTGTGGCCACCATTATTTTCCAGCACTGCCTTAACACTCTAGGGCAGGGGTGTCAAACTGGCGACCCTCCAGCTGTTGCGAAACTACAAGTCCGATCATGCCTCTGCCTGTGGAAGTCATGCTCGTAATTGTCAGCCTTGCAATGCCTCATTGGATTTGTAGTTCCGCAACAGCTGGAGGGCCGCCAGTTTGAAACCTGTGTTCTAGTGCATGGAGTTCACCAGAGCTTCACAGGTTGCCACTGGAGTACTCTTCCACTCTTCCATGATGACATCACTGAGCTGGTGGATGTTAAAGACCCTGCACTCCTCCACCTTCCATTTGAGGATGTACAACAGATGCTCAGTAAGGTTTAGGTCTGGAGACATGCTTGGCCAGTCCATCACCTTTACCCTCAGCTTCTTTAGCAAGGCAGTGGTCATCTTGCAGGTGTGTTTGGGGTCGTTATCATGTTGGAATACTGCCCTGTGCCCCAGTCTCCAAAGGGAGGGGATAATGCTCTGCTTCAGTATGTCAAAAGTACATGTTGGCATTCATGGTTCCCTCAATGAACTGTAGCTCTCCAGTGCCTGCAGCACTTATGCAGCCCCAGACCATGACACTCTCACCATCATGCTTGACTGTAGGCAAGACACACTTGTCTTTGTACTCCTCACCTGGTTGCCGCCACACACGCTTGACACATCTGAACCAAATACGTTTATCTTGGTCTCATCAGACCACAGGACATGATTCCAGTAATCCATGTCCTTAGTCTGCTTGTCTTCAGCAAACTGTTTGCAGGCTTTCATGTGCATCATCTTTAGAAGAGGCTTCCTTCTGGGACAACAGCCATGCAGACCAATTTGATGCAGTGTGCGGCACATGGTCTGAGCACTGACAGGCTGACCCCCCACCCCTTGAACTTCTGCAGCAATGCTGACAGGATTCATACCTCTATTTCCCGAAGACAACCTCTGGTTGACGCTGAGCACATGCACTCAACCTCTTTGGTCGACCATGACAAGGCCTGTTCTGAGTACAACCTGCCCTGTTAAACCGCTGTATGGCCTTGGCCACTGTGCTGCAGCTCAATTGCAGGGTCTTGGCAATCTTTTTATAGTCTAGGCCATTTTTATGTAGAGCAACAATTTTTTTTTCCGATCCTTAGAGAGTTTGCCATAAGGTGCCATGTTGCACTTCCAGTGATCAGTATGATAGTACCCTATCATCCCATCTGAGAACATGTCATACCATCAGAGTACCTGCCACCCTGCCTGAGTACCTGGCACCCCGCCTGAGAACCTATTACACCATCTGAGTACCTGTCATACCATCAGAGTACCTGTCACCCCGCCTGAGTACCTGCCACAACACTTGAGTACCTGTTATACCATCTGGGTACTTGTCATCCCATCTGAGTACCTGTCATCCCACCTGTCCAGTGAGCCCATCAGTGCTTGTCATGCAGCCCACCATTACCAGACGTGCAGCCAAATACTACTTGATGTGCAGCCCATTAGTCCCTGACAAGCAACCCATTAGTCCCTGACATGCAGCCCATTAGTCCCTGATGTGCAGCCCATCAGTGTCACCTGTCATACAGCCACCATATTCAGAAGGGTATACACTCATGAAGAGGCATATCAAATTCAAACCCAGACAGATGAGTGCAGCGGGGAGCTCTCACCGCCCAGTTACAATTCTGATTCCGGTTTGGAATACGAGCCCGTCGAAGACAGTAAATCATCGTCCAAATTTGAGGAGGAAGCAGTCCATCCTAAAAGAAGACGGTTTGAAGACGAGGCAGCTACCAGCAGCCTCAGAGACCAACGGCGCTAGACCCTATGAGGAAGGGACCAGTACAAGCACTGTAATTTTACAGCAAAGAATTGGGCCCCAAACACAGCTTCCAGATGCCTTGGCAAACCCATTGTGGCTGCCTTGTAGCACAGGGTCAGCCACAATCCCACCTTTCACGGCACAGCCAGGTGTGCAGTCCAACACTGAAGGTTTTTCCCAAATAGATTTTTTAATTTCAATATTTCTTTATTGAGATTTAGACGGGTGGTACAATGTATTGTGATACAGAAGTACAAGTGCGACAACAGTATAATAACAAATTGTGAATACACGCAAACCATATAGATCATGAAGACTTTAAACTGTTATTGAATCTGGTTGAGGCTAACGTCAAGTGGTGTTCAGTCACAGGTGAGGGAGCGGGTAGAGAAAGCTGACATTCACTTGAGATATCCCTCTGGATCGGCTATTATAACATCTTACACTTGTATCTATATGTCCTTCCTTGAACCTAGGTGTCGCCTGTTAGTTGTATGGTGAGACCTTAAGTTTCTGTTAGTGGGTATTAAGAGTAGTGGCCAACTTCTCCTCTATTGGGCTAGAGAGGATATGAAGGCCTCAGGGCAACAAGGGCCTCACCTATGACACCCCAACGGGGAGCAAACTGTGTCATACAGGTGGGCCCTCAGGTTCATTTTGTGAGGAGAGGGTAGGAACAGTTTTCAAATTAGGGGGCTCAAGTGGAATCTGACTGTAGTAAATTATCTCAAGTACTTCTAAAAGGAGAGGATGGAGAAGAAGGGGGAGAGGGGAAGCAGGGGGAGTCAGTTTCGTGTAACTATCGTTAGTCTATATTGAGCAGAGGGGGCTTTTAAACCATATGTCCCATCTAGTTTGGAAGGTGGATGATGTGGATAGTGAGGATGCTAAGATTTTCTCCATTTCACATTGGTGGTTGAGAGTGTCTAATGTGTCTGTATATGATGGTATTGTAGTGGATTTCCATAATTTTGTGATATTGAGTTTGGCTGCCAGCAGTAGTTGTATCACTATTGTGCGCACATTTTTGTGTATAGTGTGAATGTTTAAGTGTAGAATCGCTAGTTCCGGTTGTGGAGTGATCTGGTGTTTGCAAAGTTCTGATAAGAGAACGAATATTTTATTCCAGTACGATTTTAATGACTTGCATGTCCACATTATATGGAATAAGTTGCCTGATTCCTCACATCCTCTCCAACATTTACCTGAGGTGTTGGGGTAGATCTTGGAGAGTTTGGAGGGTGTGTAGTACCAAAAGTGTATTGTTTTCTGATATAGCTCCCAGTGGTTCGTGCACTTTGTGGCTGAGTAGGTGTTAGTAAAGGCTTTATTCCAGGAATCTGTGGTAAATGTTTGATCAAGTATTACTTCCCATTTTTTCATGGAGGAGGATTTAGAGGGTAGTGATTGGTTTTGTAAAAGGGCGTAAAATAGGGAGATTCCTTTTGTTGGGCTTTCACTGGAGCTTATGTATTTGTGTATGAGGCTGGGGATATGTATTGATGATGGGAGTTTGTGGTGCGTAAGATACGATCTGATCCTTACATAGTCAAATAGAGAGTGTGGTGTAATGTGAAATTTTTCTCTTAAGGTTTCAAAAGTTTTTACTTTCGAGTCATCTAGTAGGTCTCTTAGCTGAGTGATACCTATGTTTTGCCAAGAGGATAGGTTCAAGTGTGGAATAACGTGCTTCAATACTGTTATTGAGACTTCAGTTTTTTGCATATGGTCATTGAGGAAGGGGGTGTTAAGGAATTCTGCCCATAGTGTGGTTGATGCTTGTATAGCTGGGGTGGTTAGGTTGGTAGATTGGGTTATTCCAAGTTGGGCGGCTATTAGGGCTGTTTGTAAATTATTGCTTGGGGTGCATGCTGATTCAAGTCTGGCCCACAATTTGTGGTTGGGGAGAGTCCACCAATATTTGAGTTGATCTAGTATGCAAGCTTTGTAATAGTTTGTAACATTTGGTGCTCCCATCCCTCCTGCCTTTTTATGTCTCATCAGTATATTGAAGGAGCATCTAGGTGGTTTACGCTTCCAGATGTATTGGTTAAAGTGTTTCTGGGTCGTCACTAAGAATGTTTTAGGTAAGGGTATAATAAACGTCCTAAATAAATATAGTAATTTAGGAAGAATTAGCATTTTCAGGGCTGCTATTCTGCCTGTCGTTGTGAGGTATTGTGATTTAAGGGAGTGTAGCTGTTGTGGTAGATTATCCATAAATGGTTTGTAGTTGTGTTTGTATAGTTGGGAAGTGTGGGCCGTTAAACGAGTACCCAAAAAGGGGATGGAGATGGGGGCCCAAAGAAACGGATATGTCTGTTGGATGCGAGATTGGACTGGTGGCTGAATGTTAATCCCCAAGATCTGGGATTTAGAGGGGTTTAGTTTGCAGTACGATACTTTACTATATTCTAACAGTATGTCATATACCTCTGCTAGGGATGATTCTGGGTCAGACATCATAAGCATGATGTCATCAGCGAAAAGGCTGATCCTCTGTTCTTGCCCGTTCACTATCATGCCTTTGATGTGTGGGTGTGACCGTATTTTATCCGCTAAGTGTTCCATCAGGAGAGTGAATATGATTGGAGACAGGGGGCATTGTTGTTTTGTTCCATTTCTTATATAGATGGGATCAGAGGGGGTCCCTAATGTGAGGGCTGTAGCAGAGGGGTTGGAGTATAGGGACATAACGGCAGTCTGAATTGGCCCTGTGATCCCAAAAATGTCAAGAACCGATCTAAGATATCCCCAATGTACCCTATCAAACGCCTTCTCTGTGTCTAGTGATAGCAGCAGAGAAGGCGTTTTCGTTGAATCTACCTGGCGGATCACGTTAATGAGGCGTCTAGTAGCATCTGGTGCTTGGCGACCGGGGACAAATCCCACCTGATCAGGGTGAATCAATTGTGGTAATATCCTTTGCAGTCTTAGTGCAAGCATCTTTGCATATATTTTTATGTCAACATTGAGTAACGAAATAGGTCTATACCTGGTGGGGGAGGACGGATCTTTGTCTGGTTTGGGTAGAGTAATAATAACGGCATTTAACATCTCTTTAGGGAATGAGCCAGAGGTGAAGGCAAGATCGAAGATTGATTTTAGGTGTGGAGTAATATCATCCACTAAGCGTTTGTAAAATTTGTTTGTAAAGCCGTCATCTCCTGGAGATTTATTGTTGGGAAGTTTGAGGATGATGTTGTTGATTTCTTGGGTGGTGATAGGTTGGGAGATGGCTTGGAGTTGGGAATCGCTAAGTTTGGGAAGGGTGGCTGATACTAAAAATGTATTAATTAAATCTTGGGTTGGTTGTGGGGTTTGAGCATCTCTGTTCAAGTCATAGAGATTTTGGTAATATGTCGCAAAAGCATTGGCTATATCTTTGGGATTAGTTACTAATTTCCCTGTGTTAGGGTGTGATAGGTGCATTATTCTTTGCTTTGTTTTTTTTTTTTTTTAAATATATTTATTACTTTTTAACAAAGTGCAAAATACAAAAGTCAGCGGTATCAAGAAAACAGAGATGAAACATAGCAGTACAGATTAATGGGCCTTACTGACATATTGGGGCAACCGTAAGGTAGAATAAAGCAACTGTGCGTTGTACTTGATTAGGAAGTAGAAGAGGAGGTTTGGAATGCAACCATTTTACCATCAGTAAGCACATGTTATGATTAGGGCTTTGACTTACAAATTTAATTGGTTTCCTAAAGATATAGTAAGTCAGAGGGCCATAATCATGCCTATTTGACAGAAGGTCGGGGGAAGAGGAGGGGGTCCAGCGTGATCTCATACTCAAAAGGATAAGAGCCGAACGGCTGGTATAAAGAATTGGCGTTGCAATACGGGGATAAAGCGGTCTTGCTGGTTTAAGAATGAAGTGTGGTGGTTGGGAGATCCCCTTGATGCGCAAGGGAGGTGTAACTCGTGGAATGCCAGGGGGCTAGAGGGGTAAGTATTTTGAGTTTTCCCAAAGTGCCCATGAGGTCCGCCTTCAGATACCAGTCGGTGTATCGAAAGGGTACCATATAGCGTTGAATTTCCTCGGGGGGGAAGGAGGACTCAATGTATTTCCTCCATCTCGAAAAGAAGCGCTTTGAGGAGTTGTGGTCCTGGGAGATGGCACCCAGCCATTCAATGCGAAAGAGGTTTTGGATGGCNATTTTGACTTGGGGCAGGGATGGCGGGTCTGAGCTGATCCATGCCTGCGTAATAGTTCTGCGAGCTGCCAGGAGACACAGGTGTACCCAGTGAGGTGTTGAAGAACTTGGGGGGGGTGTGTCAGTGGGAGGTGGTGTGTGATAGCTGAAAATACAGAGCATAAGGTCCTTGGGAATGGTAAGTTTGAGAAGTTTATTGACGTAGAGTAAGACCTGGTCCCAGAAGAGCGTTATCTTAGGGCAATTCCAAAACCTATGTAGTAGTGTAGGTCTGGGGGCTGAGCACCAGGGGCACACTGGGGTAGATGGGCTCTCCGGATTATGATAAAAAGGGAAGTAGGCCCTATGTGCAATTTTAAATTGTGTTTCTCTCCATTTTTCAGAGACGATGAGAGAGCGTATTTTACGATATCCCGCTAGGATATTGGCCGGGGCTTTGGGGTCCTCGAGGGCCTTGGCCCAAGGTTGAAAGGGTGTTAGCGAGTGGTTAGTGGTCTGGTGATGGGATAGTTGAGAGTATATTTGGGTGATCGAGTATTGTCCCGTGTTCGCTAAGGAGTCTATAAAGGAGGGATGAAAGCATTTCTGGGAGGGGAGGATAGCCGTATTGATGTAATGTTTCAGTTGGTGGTAGGGGAAAATATGCGTCTTGGGCAGGGAATATGCTTCGGCCAGTTCTGGGAACGGTTTGACTAGGTCCCCGTTTGAGGAACAGGCTTGGCAAATCAACTTTAATCCCTGTGATGCCCAAAGCGAGAATGGAGTGTTGGGGAGGGAGGGAGTGAAACTAGGATTTCCAATAATGGGAAGGAAGCGAGAGACACCGGATGGGAGGTCTAACATCTTCCTCACCTCCCTCCAGGCGATGACCATGTCTCGGATTAGAGAATTGGTCCTGATGTGTTCAGGTAGTACTGAGAGTCTGGTGTGGGCTACCGCCTGGAGGGAGAAGGGAGCTACCAAGGCTCTTTCAAGCTCTAAGTTAGAGTATCTAGAGCGTTCAGTGAACCAATCGAGCACTTGCCTGAGAAGGCAGGAAAGATTATAGATCCTAATGTTAGGGAGGCCAATCCCCCCCTCCCCCTTCGGCAGGTAAAGTTTGCGAAAGGACACTCTGGGTTTTTTACCCTGCCAGATAAACAGTCGTATGGCGTTATGAATTTTTTGAACGTCTTTGTGTTTAAGGAGCAGGGGTAGGGTCTGGAGAGGGTAAAGTAGTCTCGCAAAGGAAACCATCTTATAAAGGTGGCATCTGCCGAAGAGGGAGAGGGGGAGGGACTCCCAGTTCCCTAGTTCCTGTACTATCTTGTTGATCACTGGGGGGTAGTTCAGCGAGTAGAGCGATGAGGGTTCTCTTCCAATAGATATTCCCAAATAGGTTATATGATTCTTGGCTACCGAGAAACGAGATGTGTGTATCCAAGAACCAGAAACCCGGGGGTTTAGGGATAGGATTTCACTCTTTTCAAAGTTGATTCTTAGTCCTGAACATGATCTAAAAGTTTCAAACAGTTCCTGCGTGTAGGAGATATCCCGGGGGGGGGGGGGGTCAGAGGAGAAGAGAAGG
>BLSH010375234.1:14640-25057 GCA_018402905.1 Glandirana rugosa
AAAATAACATATAGACTAATAGTGAGGGATCGTAGGATCCACTGAGAGGATGGGAAGGGAAGGAGGGGGGGATGGGAATAGAGAGGTGGTAGCAGGGTAGAGTAGGGGAGCGAGGTAAGGGGCAAGCCGTTTGTGACCCTGTGAACATAGTTTCAAATCTAGAACCGATATCACCTAGGATGCTAGGGAGTGATAATCAGATATACAATAAAACATTAAAAAGCTAATCAGATGACAAGGTGACGATGAGGGGGGTAGATCTTGTAGCATCTGGGGTAGCCAGACAGAGGGATGAGGTAATGGGTTGGGATGTTGGGGGCGAGTCATATAGGGCTTCTTGAGGGGCCCAGTCCCTGGAAAGAGATGAGGCTAAATCAACGTGGCGAGTTCTGAGCCTCCACTTGTCCGAAGCGGACTCTCTTGTAGGGGGGTTTCTGAGGGCTGGATTGGTTGTGTGTGGCCAGTGCAGATTTCCTGGGAGAGGATGAAGCTGATGGGGGGTCTTGCTGGAGTTCTTGTTCCATGTCCGAAGGATGAGAGTTCGATAAATAATTTTCTGCATCATATGGTGTGGAGAAGGAGACTCGCTCTCCGGTGTCCGTCTGTATGTGCAGGATTGCGGGGTACGCTAGGCTAAATTTGATGCGTTGTTCATAGAGCCGAGAGCAGATGGGAGAGAATTCCTTGCGCTTTCGCATCACCTCCTGGGAGTAGTCCGCAAAGATCATTAGGGGGTTCTCATCAACTTTCAGCGAGCGGTTTTTGCGGAAGGCTTGCAGGATGGCTTGCTTATCGTTGTAGTTCAGGAAACGGGCAATGACTGGTCTGGGTCTTGAACGCTGGTCTGACGGTTGTCCAATTCTATGTGCCCTCTCGACTATGCAGGGAGTCTTGAGGCCTAGCTGCTGGGGTATGGTTGTGGTGCAGATGGTGAAAAGTGCTGTTTGATTGTAGGATTCTGGTAGTCCAATGATGCGTAAATTGTTCCTTCTGGACCTATTCTCTAGGTCATCAAGCTTTTCTTGCATGTCCCTTTGCTGGGTGGAGAGCCTGGCTATGGTTGCGGACAGGATGGCATTGTCGTCCTCAACTGTGCTGATCCGTTCCTCAGCGTGGTCCAGCCTGGCGGATTGTTGTTGAATCTCCCTGTGGAGTTGTTCCAGCCCTTTCTGCACCGCTTTTTCAATGGCCTCTGTCACCATGGGGGTGAGAAGGGTGATAACAGCCTGGGCGATCCCTGGAGGGGAGGCTGGGTCGAGCGGGAGATCAGGTGGGGGTCTTGGGGGCAAGCTGAGGTGTGGAGGGCTTTGTGATGTGGTAGCTGGGCCCTGTATTGAAGCCGCTGGAGCAGCGTGTGTCTGCTGTGCAGCCGCCATGTTGGCTGCAGCGTGTGTGCTGTCTCCCTCTGGCTGAAGCTGGAGTGGGGCTGCGCGGGCCGTCTGCCGCTCTACGAAACGGTCCATGACCTAGTGCTAGTGCTCCCCTGGGTGTGAAGGGGGGTTGGCAGGGGGTACCTCGGTGCGATCCGGCTTAATATGCGGCTTTATGGAGGAACCGGCGGGAGCTCTTCTCCTTCACCTCCTTTCCATGCGGGCGCCGGAACCAGAAGTACCGATTCTTTGCTTTGTTTGTCTAGATTTGACCTGTCTTGCTAGCCATGCTCCAGCTTTGTTATGCAAACCATAAGATTTTGCTTTCATGTATTTTAGATTATTTTCAAATTTAAATAGGAGCAGTGATCTTAATTTTTGCCTAATCTGTGTTATTTCTTGTGTTAATAGGGAGTTGGGATTCTTTTTGTTTTCTGCTTCTTTAGTTGATAAAGAAGCTAAGATCTCTTTGATTTGCCTTGACCTCTGCTTCTTGTTAAATGAGGCAATTTTGATCATAACTCCTCTCATGTAAGCCTTATATGTGTTCCAAAGTGAGAACCTGGGTGCATATATGTTAGCCAATGTAAACGTAGCATTATTTAATTCACAAGTTAGAATTAGATATCGTCCATTGGGGTCTGATGTGATGTTGATGGGCTGGAAGTTCACTGAGTTTTTAATGGCTATTAGTACTCCACATTTTTTTTTTGGCTGTTGGCCATGAAGACGTGTGGGAATTGTGAAAAGCTGAATTTTGGACACTTTTCAGCAGCAAAATGCGTTTCTTGGGCAAATATGACGTCTGCCTTAGCAGCTTTAGCTTCTTTTTGCAGGGCATTACGTTTGTAGGGGCTGTTGAGACCTTTTACGTTTATAGATATGATTTTCAGCGGCATGGTGGTGTAGTAGGTTTACTATGGATCAGTTGTTGTGTGCATTTGTAAGGGTGCACATGAGAGTACCTGAAGTCCAGACGTTGTTGGCTTTGTGGCTTCGTTCAGGTGCATAATTGGCATCTTGAGATGGGTTCGTAAGGTGGTTTTCTGTTGAGGAGGTATAGACTGTCGAAGATCTGTGTTCTCATGCTGACTCCTGAGTGGGAAGAGGCATAGGAAGGGAAAAAACAAATAGGCAAAGAAAAAACAACAACGTTCAGTAACTGTAGGTAAAAAGGGCCTGGTGCAACCCAGGTCAACATTGCAGCTGGTGCGCTGCTTACGTAGTAACTGGGGGTATAGGAGTACCAGTGGAACACTGGTCTAGGTGGTCAGATGTAGGTTAGAGGGAGTTCCTTGTCTCGCATGGTGGATGTTCGATACGTGGGAGCTTTGCTCTGATGTATGTTGTTGGGGATCTGCTTAGGACCATTCATTGTGAAGCCTTTCCGGGGGAGATCCATCTTGGGCTTGCATCTCTGCTGGAATCAGTTGCCATTCTTTAAATAGCAATAAGCCTTTGTCTACGCTGTAAACTGGGTATGTCTTACCCTTCCAAGTAATCAGGAGTTTTGTTGGAAAGCCCCATCTGTATATCACATTATTGTTGCGTAGGATTTTGGTGAGGGTCAATAGTTTTTTCCTGTTTAATGCTGTTTGTTGAGATATATCTGTGTAGAGAGATATATTCATGAACTCATCTGGTACTATCGGTGATCTTTTGGCTGCTGCCATGACCCTTTCTTTAACGTGGTAGTAGTGGATTCGGGCAAGTGTATCCCTTGGGGCTGTGTCAGGGAGGAATTTCGGTTTTGGTATGCGGTGTGCCCTGTCAATGCACAGCTCAATGTCGCTCAGGGCGGGAATCATAGCTTTCATTATGCGTTGGATGAAGTTTGTCAGTTCGTTCGGTGGGATTGATTCAGGGATGCCTCTGAATTTTATATTATTCCGCCTCGAGCGGTCCTCGAGGTCGGAAAGCTTATTTTGTAGTCGTTGGATCTCATTTTCTTGGTCAGTGTATGCGTCCACTAGATCGTTGTGGGCCACGTATAAATCTGCCATTTTGTTTTCCAAGTGTATGATTCTATCTTCGTGTGTTTGCACTGTCTCTTGCAGGGGGGTAAACATGTTGGAGAAGTCTTGGAATAAAGTGCTCCTTAGTGATAGGAGCATATTTTTCATTGTGCACTCCGAGATTGTTTGTTCTGATGCAGGGAAGGCTTCTATGGTGGGGCCGAGCATTGCGGTCTGCATTAAGGCCTGTGGTATGGCTGTTTGGAGGCCTGGGTCCGGGTTATCCCCCTCCCTCCTCTGTTTAGTTTTGGCAGGGCTGCGTGATGTGGAAGAGGTTGGGGGGAGTAGGTAGCTTCATCTCCCACCGGTGTATTGTTCCCAGCTGTGGGGTGAGAGGTATTGGGAGTGTGGCGGGTGCTGGAGCTCGTGTGCAGTCCAAATATGGCAGCCGCGCCATCTTGCTTACCTCCCCTCCGCTCCGCCGGGAAGAAATCTGTAAGGCACTGCGGCTGCTTGGCGGCTTTTCTTCTCTTACTCATCGTTCCTCCTGGAGCGCGGGACAGTCCGGTCACTGAAGCAGCGTTGATTCGGGTCCCCCGTTCGCTGTATTTTGTCGCGATGTGCGAGGCTGGAGCAGGAGCTCGGGATTATGCGGCCATCTTAGACGCCGGCCAGACACGCCCCCCCAAATAAATTTTTTAAAATCTATTTTTCTCTAATGAGCTAGTGCAAAGCATCTTGGACCAGACAAATCTTTATGCCCTACAATACATTCAGAATAACCCCAACTCATTCTATGCCACTCAACATAGGGCTTACAAAAAAACTAACTGCATGCATATTGGTTTATCAGCTCCATCCACCACATGCCAATTTTTTCAGCCGTCATGCCCAGGTCCCGTTATGACATGATAATGCAGCTCCTGCATTTCAGCGATAACTTGCAGTGCCCCCCCGGAATCATCCTGACTTTGATAGGTTGTATAAAATTTGCCCCCCTAATTGATTTTTTTTCTAAAAGGTTTGCTGAACTTTATATACCTGAGCAGCACATCTCTGTGGACGAATCCCTGGTCCATTTCACTGGCAGGCTGGGAATGAAGCAGTATATCCCCAGTAAGTGGGCCAGGTACGGATTGAAGCTCAACAAGCTCTGTGAAAGTTCCACCGGATATGTGCACGCCTTTCGTGTATACGAAGGCAAAGACTGCCAGCTCCAGCCCCAGTGTGTCCACCGTACATGGGAATAAGCGAGAAAATTGTCTGGGAGTTGGCATTCCCACTCCTCCAAAAAGGGTATCGCATTTACAATTACTATACCAGTTTGCCCCTTTTCCGCTACCTATATCTGAAGAATACTTTGGCCTGCGGTACAGCAATAAAAAACAGAAAGAGGTTCCCACAGCGTCTAGTCACCACAAGTCTACAAAAGGGAGAATCAGCAAGCCTCAGAAATGAAGAAGTGTTGGGCGTGAAGTGGAGGAATAGGAAAGATGTATACATCATGTCCACCATCCACAATGACATCTGTTCCTGATCTGTTACCGACCCGGCTTGTCCAGACCTTCCTGCTCTCTGCCTGCACCTGATCCCGGCTTGTCCCGACCATTCTTCTGCCTGCTCCCCTGTACCTCGCTGCCAGCTTGTTGCCGACCCTGCCTGCACCCGACTCTTCTCCAGTGTCTGTGGCCATCCAGACCTCTGCAGCTTCCAGCTCCAGCTCCGCAAGTCTTCTCCAGCCTCTCAAGATTGCTGCTTCCTGGCTGCATCTCTAGCCCCGCAGGTCATCTCCATCTCCAGCAATCCTACGGACGTCCAGCTGGTGGACATTACCGGACTACCACAGGCACTCATATCTCCCCATGCTCCTGCGGTCACTGTCTGACTCCCAGGGGTCCCTCAAACCGGGGTCATAGGAGAGGCCATCCCCTGCCGTCAGACTCACTACCTGGTACGTAACCAGTACAATAAATTCATGGGGGGTGTTGATTTAAATTACCAAATGTTGCAGCCCTATCAACCCCAAAGTCCTTCTTCTGGTACAAAAGTCACAATTTACTTTTTTCATTTGGCCATATACAATGCATATGTCAGAACAAATAAAAATGAGCACCCCAAAAAAGGAGTGCAAATCAGCGCTCTAATCTTCTACCAATGGTGTATAAAATACATGTGTATTAAATAGTTATAAGAAACAATGATCTCAAACCATGTGCAATAAACTGCTGGCATACAATCATAGGAAAAAATTTAGATAGTCTCTTGTGTGTATATCACATTGTCTCTGGTTGCTGTTTGCATTTAGCAGATAGTTGTGAGGCTGCTTCTGGCAAAGACTGGGATGCCCAGGGTGGAAACTGGGAAGAGAAAAAACAAAAATCACCCGACTGTGTCTAGTGCAGCAGGGTTTATTTAAACAATGAGGTGTTTAAAACTGATAAGAAATGCACTCACATAGTGCAGCATAAAAAATGCTTACCTGGAGCTGCGCTCAGCTGAGCCGCCGAAGGTGCTGACAGTCCATGACCAGATCCCTGGTGGTGTATCAACCCAGAAGTGTGGGGAGAAGGGAGCCACCCGTGTCTTCACGTCAGAAATCCAAGCAGACAGCTAGAAAAATGCCTGTCTGTGTTTTCGGCCAATCATAATGTGTTTCAGAGGATATGGCCACGCCCCTTTCTTCAGCTCTGCATACGTCACCTATCAGAAATCAACAGATATACTAAACACCTTCCTAAATTTCGTCATCGTCACTGCCCTGATATATCAACAAGGATCCCCCCCAGGAAGCATTCACTTTGATTGTGTCAGCAGACTGCATGAGCGTCATTTTCCTGACCATATTCTACCATCAGCAACTGGAAGAAGACGTCAAAAAAAATGTTGGGTGTGCAGCAAAAGAGGAGTTAGGAAAGACACCAGTTTCCATTGTCCCCAATGTCCCTCCCAACCTGGCCTTTCCATCAGAGAATGCTTCATACTCTTGTAAACTATTAGCCCATATTTAAAGTAAACTGCCATTTCTCCATTTTAATTCCTGTGCTGATTATTTCCATGGTGCCTAAATCATACCACTGCCTTCCATGTGAACTGACCCTGGCCTGTTTATCGACTATGCCTCTGCCTGCCGTCTGCATTGTTTATCCGCCATGTTTCTGTCTTTCATGTGAACTGACCCTGGACTGTATTGACTATGCCTCTGCCTATTGTCTATTTCTTCCTTTTACCTGCACTGACCTCGGCCTGTTGACCATGTTTTTGTCTGCCCTTAGACTGATCTTTCACCCTGCTACACAGGGGTCTCACATTTGGCTGTACTGACCATATCTCTGCCTGCTGCCTGTACTATGGACAGTATTCCTGCCTGCTGCATGAACGATCCTTTCGCTGCTGCTGACCACATCCCTGCCTGCTACCTGAACCAATGCTTTGACTGTGCTGCCAATATCTCTACCTGTACCGACTATGGACAGTATTCCTGCCTGCTGCCTGTTTTGCTGTCGCTGTCCACATTCCTGCCTCCTGCCTGGACCGATGCTCTCCTCTGTGGACCACTGCACTACTAAAACTGCAGGTAATCTTTTCTTTACCTTTGCTCAGCAGAATGTATTTTGGTTTGTAATTGGTATGTACAGTACATGCTATGTGTTAGAAATATGAAGGGCCCTCAACAATGCGATAGGTTGGCAGGAATTAATGTGCGTAATTTATGTTCCTAGAACACCTGGAGGTGCTACTTCAATGTTGGGTCTCTGTATGTGGCCAGGCTGTGAAAAAGTCTCACACATGTGATATCGCCATACTCAGGAGGCGTAGCAGAATGTATTTTGGGGAGTCGTTGCAAGTATGCATATGCTGTGGCCCCTGACGACATCACCTGTATGACTAAATGCGTTGGACGGAGCCTAATGACACACGCCACACGAGACCAGGAACTGGAGAGGCGGATGCCATCTTTGAGGCTGGAGACCCGCCGTTGCTGATCAGGCTTATGATTTCATTTTTAAATGTTGTTACATTTTATAAATACATTTTTATGGTTACCATCTGCACTATTTGGAATCCCTTTCTCTCCCTATGTGGATATTGGCCATATTGGAAGTTGAAGCTGGAGAACCGGTAGCTCTATTCTTGGGGATAATTATGAGAAGGATTACCTTCCGACTGGTTGCAGAAATCCAGGGATAGATTGGTGGAGTGATCGTACTGAGATTGAAGGCGCACACTGACCCTCCGTAATAGGGGGTCGGTGGGGTCTGGTAAGCGGCTTGTATTGGTGGTGACTCTGGTGATGGGCTGCACTGGACTTTCTCCATATCAACACACTTCTATCACAAACTGCTTCCTTTGTCATTAAACATTTGCGCTGCAGTGCCCTTTACATTATATGCAAGTTATTGCCATAAAAAAGTGTATAGGGACCTGGGTACTGCCCTAGGGGACATGTATCATTGCAAAAAAAAGTTTTTAAGTCGATCATTTTTTCAGGAGCAGTGATTTTAATAATGCTTAAAGTAAAACAATAAAAATGAAATATTACTTTAAATATTATTCCTGGGGGGTCCCCTTAGTCTGCCTGTAAATGGGCACATCTGTGCGATGTGTAGAACTGTGCTGGAGCAAAATGTAATTTCTAAAGGAAAAAATGGCATTTAAAATGAAATGTATTGCTGGCTCCCGGCAATATAGATGAAAAATCACTGTCCATACCAGGCCCTTCAGGTCTGGTATAGATTTTAAGGGACACTCTATGCCAAACTTTTAAAAAAAATTGACGTGGAGTCCCCCCAAAATCCATACCAGACCCTTATCCAGGCATGCAACCTGGACGGGCAGGATAGGGGGGACGAGCGAGCACCCCCCCCCTTGACCCATACCAGGCTACATGCCCTCAATATTGGGGGTGGGTGCTTTGGGTAAGGGGGGCTCTGCGCCCCCCCACCCCAAAGCACATTGTCCCCATGTTGATGGGGACAAGATCCTCTTCCCAACAACCCTGGGTTGTGGTTGTCGGGGTCTACAGGAGGCGACTAATCGGAATCTGGAAGCCCCCTATAACAAGGAGTCCCCCAGATCCCGAGCCCCTCCCATGTGAGTAGAGAAAACCCCCCAATGGGACTTACCTGATACCCATTCACGTGAGGGATTTGACTAATGCTACAGTAGAGAGAACCCCCCAATGGGACTTTATAGGGAAACTGCCGCTAAGTGGTGATGCGAGTGGTCATAAGTGTATTTTAATTGTCCTGTATTGTCATTGGTTTCTTCACCATTTTCACATGCCATGTATGTCATTCCATTCATGTCAGTTTTGGTTCTTATGTATTTTTCTTGTGTACTTTTTGATGACAGACCTATCCACTAAGGTCTTGTCCTTTTAAATGTAGGAATAAACTTCTTTTGTTTTATCTTAGTCTTTTGCTCTTGGAAGAGTTGGTTTCCCTATAAAGTCCCATTGGGGGGTTCTCTCTACTTAATACATTTACATTAGGGATGTGGGTTAACCTTTTGACATCTTAGATTCAGAATGCAGCATTAGTCAAATCCCTCACGTGAATGGGTATCAGGTACATCGTACCCCTACCCATTAACCAAAAAAGTGTCAAAACAGTAAAAATGACAGGAGACAGTTTGGGACAAGTCCTTTATTAACAAAGAAAAAAGTGTTCCCTGTTGTAATCCATCGTCAAACATGGCACGTGACAACCCAAAAAAAAAAATGAAACAGCTCCTCCCCGATGGGAGGGCTCCCGCTGACTGACCTATTTTTGCTTTGACAGTTTATTTATAGTCAAGGGCAGGGCCACCCGGTGATGTAACTAAGTCACACCATCCCCTCTGATGTCACGTGATGTCAGAAGGGGGCGGGGTCACCCACTGACGTCACTAGGTGGCCCCGCCCTTGCATATAAATAAACTGTGATCGCAAAAAGAGATCAGATGGTATGAACCCTCCCATCAAGGAGGAGCTGTTGTACCCAATACTCATTCCCATAGGGGGGGGCAGGATCTGGGGACCCCTTGTTAAAGGGGGTTTCCAGATTCCAATAAGCCCTCCGTCCGCAGACTCTGACAACCACCAGGGTTGTCGGGATGAGGCCCTTGCCCCCATCAACATGGGGACAAGGTGCTTTGGGGGTGATCCCAAAGGTCCCTCCCTATGTTGAGAGCATGTGGCCTGGTATGGTTCAGGAGGGGAGGGGCCTTGCTCGTCTCCCCCTATCCTGACCTGCCAGGTTGCTTGCTCGGATATGGTTCTGGTATAGATTTTGGGGGGACCCCTACACCATTTTTTTTTATTTTGGCGCGGGGTACCCCTCAAAATCTATACCAGACCTGAAGGGCCAGGTATGGATTTTGGGGGGACCCCATGACAATTTTTTTAAAAAATGTTGGCGTGGAGTTCCCCTTAAAATCTATGCCAGACAATTAACCAAGCCCGCGCTATATATATAATCTACACTCAATGCAGCGTATATATATATATATATATATATATATGTATTAGACTGTGTATATATTCCCACACTGCCTGCACTGACTGTATATAGCCTACACCGAATGTGCTGTATATATAGTCTACACTGAATGCAGCGTGTATATATATATATATAAATAGCTGAAAATAGCATTTCTCTACATGAATGAGCCTCCAGTTGGTGTAAATATAGGGGCTCTGTTCCTGGAGTAGCAAAAGGTGTCTCCTGTCCTCAATGTGTAGTGTAGCCTGTGACTCTCCATTCCAAATGTTTGCAGAACAGTGATATCATATCACTGTTCTGCAAACATCTGCAAACTGTGTTTGAAACTATAGCAGAGCGAAACCATATACGTGTTCTTCTCTATGCTGTAGTTTCACACACACATTCCAGATGTTTGCAGAACAGATGTTCATTTAGTCCCGGTTATATTGAAAGTGACACACAGACTTTACAGATGTTTGCAGAACAGATGTTTAGTTAGTCCCGGTTATATTTAAAGTGACACACAGACTTTACAGATGTTTGCAGAACAGTAGTTCAGTTAGTCCCGGTTATATTTAAAGTGACACACAGACTTTACAGATGTTTGCAGAACAGTAGTTCAGTTAGT
>BLSH010375234.1:26149-39187 GCA_018402905.1 Glandirana rugosa
GGATAACACTTACGAGAACTCATCTCAACTCGCTTGAAGATCTTCAAGAACAGTTATATGGCTTCTACCGTTAATTAATACTTTTCAGACCCAGTTTGAAGATGGTCCACATCCACCTCCATTTTTGTTTTTTTTATGTTTTTATTTTTTAAAAAATATTTAAAGTTATTTCCCTGTCCCCATTTCTTTGTAGGTCACTTGTCCCACCCTTACCCCCATTTCCTTCCTTTTGCAGACCTCTAGGACTTTCCAGGACTATTTTACAGCCATTTTTGTGCCTAAAAGTTCAGGTCCTGATTGATTTCAATGGGGTTCGGGGTCCGGGACAAAGTTCGGGTTCTGTCCGGACCCGAACCCAGACTTTGTCCCGAAGTTCGGCCGAACCAGCAGAACCTGGACTTCTAGAAGTTCGCTCAACTCTACTCAAGAGCATTCACAATAGGGGTACAATAGCACCATTATATGTGTCAGAGTATTTATAGGCTTTCATTATGCAGAGTGTTTGCCTCAGTAGCTGAAGAACACACAGAGAGGTGTCAGGACAAGGATCATGTCCCTGGGCGAGCATGGGAGCATAAATTGTAAAAGACAGGAATAGTCCTGTATAAACAGCATAGTATAATATGTAAGTGGGTGGATAGCGGCATTTTAAATAATAAAGAAAAATAACAAATGGTTATAGGTTGTAACCATATTGGCCAAGAATTATAATAGAAAAAATGAGTGAGATATAATAATAAGAGACATGACCTACCAAAGGTTAGTATCCACTCAAGTAGACAGCTGGCCAGGTTGAACCTGGATTAGTATGGCGGTGGGGGTGACCAGAGGGGCTAAGCTCGGATGTGTATCATTCAGAGGTGTATATCTTAGATTAATGGTGCACTGGGAATATTATCTAGATGAGAAGCAGAACAAAAGGGAAATAATAAAACTAAATCTTTCATTAGAAGCCATGGAGTGCTAGTGAGGGTCACCAACAAAGGTCCCCTATAGTAAAGGCATGGTAAGGGTGTAAATCAAATGAAATGGATTAAAAGCAGTTTTTATCATAATTGAATCTTACCATGAAAATATTAAGTATCTTCTTAAGTTCTCTGGTTGAGAGAAAGTATGTGACCATAACAGGGCAACAAAACGCCACTGTGGATAGCATCTAAACATATAAATGGATACATGTATAAGCTATATAAAAACAAATTCTATGAGTCACAGCTGGGGGGGTGGGGCGCGGCAAAACCTCCTAGTGGGACCAAAGTCCAGGGTGGAAAGATTGCCCACATGGACTTAGTCAGACAGTATTAGACTTCAAACTTCTACAGAAAATATTTATATGTCTGCATCTAATTAAACCCTGGAGGGACAGTGGCATTGAGGCGCTCTATCCAGAACGTCTCATGTTGTAAAATTTGGCGGTCCCAGTTACCTCCTCGTGGGTTCTCTGGTACCACCTCAAGAACACTAAAAGACACTGTAGTGTTGTCAAATCTATGGTTTAATCCTATACGCCTTGTCACTGAGGTTAGATAATAGGTAATAAACATGATCTCCTATGCGTTGGCCAAACATAGAATGCAGAACACTGGCCTACATAGAATGCAGAACACTGGCACATCATCAAGTAGATTACCCCTCTGGTGGTGCAATCTGCATAAGTATGTAACCTGTGAATATGATTGTTCGGCAGATGGATGGTGGGACCCTTAGTAACCCACGGGTATTTGGGACATTGTCCACATTGATATATCCCGTGGGGGAGTGAGGGTCCCCCAGTGCCTTGAGTATAGTGACTGGCTGTTAGGCGATTGCGTAGGGAGGTGGCTCGTCTAAAAAACAATTCTGGGGTAGGCTTGACATATTTGGACAGCGTATGTTCTCCTGTCAGAAGATGCCAGTGTCTTGTTATGATTGCCCTTAGTTGGTTCTCATGGGCCGAGTATTTTGTAATCAGTTTGACAGTTTGATTATTTTTGCCAGTTTTTGTCCTATATAAAAGGTATGTCCTAGATTGCTTGATGACCCTATTATAAGCTTTTTTAGAAGTGATCTTGTGTAGCCCCTAGCTAGTAAGCGCTGTTAAAATCAAAAATAAAATCACTATCATGTGTGCAATTTCTGTAGAGTCTTAAATATCAAGCATAGGGTATACTCATTATTAGCAGTGCTGGATGAGCACTAGTTGCTTGTTACCTGTGCAGGGTTTGCGATACAAATTCGTGGTGATGTGGCCATCTTCCTCAAGTATGATATTAAGATCTAAAAAATAAATTTTGCTGGCACTTATACTTATACTTATACTATGTTAATTTGAGTTTGTATGTGTTATTATTGAATGCCTTCAACATGGAGCAAAGGTCCATATGTGATCCCGTCCAGATGATCAACAGATTGTCTAAGTTACAGAACCAATACAGGACCTGTGCCAACCATGCTGAGTATTTTTCATCTGAAAAGATGAAACACTCCCAGTTGCCCAGATAGAGGTTGGCAAATGAGGGTGCGCAGCACGTCCCCATAGCCACCCCTTGTACTTGTAAATAAGTGGTGTCCATGAAGGTAAAACAATTCCTGGTAAGGGTAAAGCTGAGCAGTTGAAGAACAAACTGATTAAGGGACTAGGTATTGGTGTCTTGCTCGCTAAGGAAAGATTCTGTGGCGGGTATCCCCCTTTCATGGGGTATACTAGAATACAATGCTTCAACATCTACTGCTATAAGCAGGACTCCCGGGGGGGCCTGTATATCCTCAGTGTGCCTAAGCAAATCCAAGGTGTCTTATATGTATGAAGGTAGCCGCGTCACATGTGGAAGCAGAAAAGAATCCACAAATTTGCTTGCGTGTTTAGTCAATGACCATATACCCAATACTATCGGTCTCCCTGGTGGGTTCTTGCGATTTTTATGTATTTTGGGTACTGTGTAGAAAGTAGGAATTCTATGGTGTTTGATATTTAGTCTAGGTTGTCTTTGTTGATTGTTCTTGCTAGGAATGCCTCTACACATAAACACATATTCAAACATTACAACTAGGTTGGAGCTGATAGGGTGGCACCATTGTGTGTTGCCATGAATGGCTAGGCACATGGATTGGCAGTATCCATGTGTCATCACAACAATGTTACCGCCCTTATCAGAGGGCTTGATCACTATGTTAGGGTTGTCCTGTAGTTGTTTAAGGTACCCCTGCTGCTGCAGGGAGAGGTTGTTGTCTGAAGGATGCCATTGGGTCCGTTTAAGATCCCTGATTGATTGATGTAGAAAGGACCATATATTGGGGCATAGTGACAGATCAGGAAACTTAGTGGATTTTGGTTTGAAAGGTAATTTGTCAGGTTTGTTAGATGTAAGTGGTACTTATAGTCTTATAGTCTTGCTTAATGTGAATGCTTCCACATTAGAGCCTTCCTGTTTCTCATCTACCAAACCTTCCTTATACAGCAGCATGAGGTCTCTAAGTGCCCTACATTCTTATAAGGTAAAGTTTTGTTTGTTCTGTGAGATCTATTTCCAGTTTCTTTTGTTTCCACTCATCATTGAACATGTATTTATAAGTTAAATTACGTGCAAACATATATAGATCTTTAATCGTCTCGAAAGTGTCTATATGGTGAGTAGGGCAAAATCCAAGATGAAGTTGGAGTACCAAGATTTGATCTTGCGTGAGTGCCGTCGGTGTAAGATTGATGATATTAAACGTCACGTGGTGGGATGCAGTTATACTTGAGGTGGCTGAACTACAAATGCTTTGAGATTGCCTTGTTTGGTGGGTTTGGGGGTAGTGGCTGATTGATGATCTAAAAAAGGTGTAAGATTATCTACCCCTGAGGCAGCGTCACTGACGTGAAAACATATAATGGTGCTATTGTACTCCTATTTTGAATGCTCTTGATGAATTGTGTACATTTATCTATCTTTATGATTGTTTCTAGTGCTTAAAGCAGAGTTCCACCCAAAAGTGGAACTTCCGCTGGTTGGATTCCTCCCCGTCAGGTGTCACATTTGGCACCTTTTGGAGGGGAGGGGGAAAGACAGGTGTCCTTTTCCACACATCCGGGAGCTCAGCCCAGCGGCCGCGGCAGCTGGCGTCAGCAGTCCGGCTCCCTCCTCCCTCCTCGCTCTGCTACTGGCCACCTGGCCAATAGCAGAGTGCAGTGGAACCTTTGGGTATGTGCAGTAAGATGCCCGGCGTGAAGCTGTAATGCTACATGTCCGGGTTCCCTTACCCGCAATGGATGTGGCTGCACCCAACTCCCAATCTGAAGATCGGTGGCGGGTGCCGACATCGCTGGACTCCAGGACAGGTAAGTGTCCTATTATTAAAAGTCAGCAGCTACAGTATGTATTTTTTCTTTTCAGGCAGACTTCCGCTTTAAATATCCTCCTGTTATCCTGTATACTCTCCTGAGGAAGCGGACCCCCACGAAACATGTAGAGTCGCAGGCTACACTACACAGTGAGGACAGGAGACACCTTTTGCTACTCCATCAACAGAGCCCCTATATTTCCACCAACTGGAGGCTGTTCATGTAGAGAAATGCTATTTTCAGCTATTAGTGTTGTTTTTAATTGTCTGTACTTTTCTGAATAAACGCAAAATTTTGATGATGTTTGTGTCAAGTTCATGATGGTACCATGAAAATCCCACTGCCCCTACTCCAATTTTTCTTTTGTTTTTATGTTTATTTGTCAGTGTGGAATGTAAGAATATACAGTATCTCACAAAAGTGTGTACACCCCTCACATTTTTGTAAATAATTTTTTATATCTTTTTATGTGACAACACTGACGGAATGACACTTTGCTACAATGTAAAGTAGTGAGTGTACAGATTGTATAACAGTGTAAATTTGCTGTCCCCTCAAAATAGCTCAAAATAACTCAAAATAACAAAATAATTAATATCTAAACCACTGGCAACAAAAGTGAGTACTCCCCTAAGCGAAAATGTCCAAATTGGGCCCAGTTAGCCATTTTCCCTCTCCGGTGTCATGTAACTCGTTAGTGTTACAAGGTCTCAGGTGTCAATGGGGAGCAGGTTTGTTAAATTTGGTGTTATCCCTCTCACTTTCTCATACTGGTCAATGGTAGTTGAGCATTGCACCTCATGGCAAAGAACTCTCTGAAGATCTGAAAAAAGAATTGTTGCTACACATAAAGATGGCCTAGGGCTGTAAGAATATTGCCAAGACCCTCAAACTGAGCTGCAACATGGTGGCCAAGAGCATACAGCAGTTTAACAGGACAGGTTCCACCCAGAACAGGCCTCGCCATGGTCGACCAAAGAAGTTGAGTGCACATGCTCAGCATCATATCCAGAGGTTGTTTTGGGAAATAGACACGAGTGTTGCTAGCATTGCTGCAGAGGTTGAAGGGGTGGGGGGTCAGCCTGCCAGTGCTCAGACCATACGCTACACACTGCAACAATTTGGTCTGCATGGCTGTCGTCCCAGGTGGAAGCCTCTTCTAAAGATGATGCACAAGAAAGCCCGCAAAGAGTTTGCTGAGGACAAGCAGACTAAGGACATGGATTACTGGAACCATGTCCTGTGGTCTGATGAGACCAAGATAAACTTATTTGGGTCAGGTGATGTCAAGCGTATGTGGTGGCTAGGGATGCGCTTCGTGTTTGGGTGTTCGTTTGTTCGGCAAAAGCACAACTTTGCACACCCCATAATGTTTTAAAATGGCGGTGGAATGCCGCCCGCCAATTGGCCAAAGCATGCACATGACCTGCATGCTTTAGCCAATCAGTGGGCGGCCTGCTGTGAGAACTTTGATTGGCTAAAGGCAGGATGCCTTCAGCCAATCACTGCACAGCAGTCTCAATCCACGCCCCACACTATAGAAAGCCGCTTGTACAGCGGCTCTATGTAGTGTGTCAGCGGCGGTGTTAGAGAGAGAGTGTAGGTTCCTGAAGACAGGCAGTTTAGATAGCTAGATTTTAATAAATGTTAAAAAAGAAGAAGAAAAATAGATAGCTAACTAGATAGATAGTTAGAAATCTGTCAGTTAGTGCAGACAGGTTTGTGTAGGGAAAGAAAATAAAAAAAGATATATATACTGTATATATATATATATATAGATATATCTATATATATAATATATATATATATATATATATATATATATATATACATATATACACAGCGTATTGAGTGTCCACTATATATCTGTCCATACGGTATATAGTACACTTGACGTGGTGTATTAAAATATATACTTTTTTAACCCCTTAACCCCCAGAGCCCTTTTTTTACATTTGTTGTTTACAAGTTAAAATCATTTTTTTTATAGAAAATTACTTAGAACCCCCAAACTTTATACATTTTTTTCAAACACCCTAGAGAATAAAATGGCAATCATTGCAATACTTTTTGTCACACCGTATTTGCGCAGCAGTCTTTCAAACGCTTTTTTTTTTTTTAAAAAACTCACTTTTTTTGAGTTAAAAAATAAGACAACGGTAAAGTTATCCCAATTTTTTTGTATATTATGAAAGAGGATGTTACGCTGAGTAAATAGATACCATACATGACACGGTTGAAAATTGCGCACACTCGCGGAATGGTGACAAATCCGATACTTAAAAATCTCCATAGGCGACGCTTTAAAAATGTTTTAATGGTTACCAGGTTAGAGGCACAGAGGAGGTATTTTGCTAGAATTATTGTTCACACTCTGGCGTTCGCGGCAATACCTCACATGTGTGGTTTGAACACCGTTTTCATATGCGGGCGCGACTTATGTATATGTTTTCTTTGCTGCGCAAGCTCGCGGGGACAGTGGCGCTTTGAATTTATTTTTTTAATTTATTTTATTATATTTTCCTTTTAACACTGTGCCTTTAAAAAAAATCTGATCACTTTTATTGCTATCACAAGGGATGTAAACATCCCTTGTGATAGTAATATATGGTGACGTACTCTTTTTGGAAGGATGGGGGGTCTAAAAGCGGCCAGAAGCTTTAGATTGGAGCTCCGGTCTCCCGGTGCGAGGCCGGAGAAGAGCGGTGGACGGTGGCGGGAGGGGGGAAGTCCCCTCCCACTGCCTGGGATAACGTCCAAGCGGCTCCCGAGCCGGATCGGCTGTTATCAACGGATAGCCGGCCGCCTGCTCTAAAAAACAGTACCAGGGTATAGCCTGTAGCTGAAGGAAATAAAAACACACAAGGGCACACTGGCCTAGCGCATTATCCTCAGTAAAATGGCGTTTATTAAAAAATCATAAAATATACTCACAAATTCAAATCTCAAGCGTATCAACAGTATGTGACTTTGCATCCAATGGCATTTTCTGATGGTATCCTGAACAAGCTGGCTAACGCGTTTCGAGGCCACAGCCTCTTCCTCAGAGCCTGGTGTACCACATCAAAGCCACAGTCTTATAAAACACAGCCAGTAATAATAAGGGAGGTGGGAACACCCGTATGTCCACCCAGCAGGCGTGGACCAGTAATCTGATTGGTCAACACATAAGCCACCTCCCCCAAGGTTGGGGAGACAAAGGAGATTGGATCAAAAAATGAGAGCCTGTAACAAAATGCTCCTCCAGCATATTATAACACAGAGGAAAAGAAATCTGGAGACAATCTGGTCAGACCTTAAAGAAGTGCAAGATAAACTCACAATGTATACGGATATTGGGTCATTTGACACTTGGGACAAAGACATTAATAACAAAATGGTGGTGTTTGAAACCAATCTGATTACTAAGAAATCTGGGAAGTTTGAGAGGGACAGATCAGACTACATACAGGGGTAGGAGTTTAATTGGAACAAAGGTGTTGATGGCCAAAAGGGAAATAGGGCTGCCCTGGGTGGAGATAGGAGAAGGAGCACTTCCCGGATTAACCCCCAGGAATCCGATCAGAAGTGGCAATCTGAGGGGAGGAGCCGGACATGACGCCAGTGTAGGCTCGTAACTCTCGGCCGGAGATCGGACCGAGGACCGCATAACGTGCTTGTTGCCTGAGCTGGAGCGGAGATGGCGGGGAAGAGAGCTTACCGGCCACTATGATCGCCACCCCCCAGCCCCCCCCCAGAAACCCGAGCCTAATAGACAGCCCTCCGACAGCTCCTAGATACGTGGAAACAGGAGAGGATCAGAAAGAAGGGATCGGCTCCCGCTGACGAAGAGACAGAGGAACAAGGGAACACACGGGAAACACGAGGAGCGCGGAACAGCTGACAAAAGTGAAGAGGAGAGAGGAGGTATAAATCATCAGTGGAAGCAGTCGGCAAGGGTCGGATGTGAGCCGCTACAGAGGGGAGGTCAAGAGACGGTAAGGTTGTGGAGTGAAGGGAGCGGAGGAAAACGGTAAGCAAGGGGAAGGGGGGAGAATAAGAAGGTGATAAATGCACATGTATGAATGCTTTGTGAACACCCACTCCCCCCCCCGCTAGCCTGTGAACCAGAACGCCAACTGACCGAAGGACCTCCCACCTGGGAAAGGACCAGGGAAAAGACCCTAAAGACATTAGACTCACATCAAAATAGATAATAGACCACGTGAAAAGTAAAAAAAAAAATTGACGACCCTAGCGAATATTAAAGTCGGCTAAGAACGCTAGAGTGTGTAAGACGGCAGCTCGAGTGTTAGACCGGACAGACCACTGGTCCATGGAACAGCAGCCCCACTATAAAGACCCTTATATATAAAAAAAAAAAAAAAAAGGTCCTCCCCTCATATACAGAAATAGATCAGGGGAACAGGCCACGAGCTGTCGGAATAAGAGGGTAGTCAAAAGCATAACAACATCAAACAATAAAACATACATGCACCCCCCTATAAGCCTATGAGAAAGTTGGAAATAGGAAGGAATACAGAGACATAAGGAGGACTAACAAACAACAAACCCCTATACGGAACCCCACAGTACTGAGGAACACAGTAAGCCCATAGGAAAAACCCGTCCCCTGAGGGCCACTAAAAGAGGGATAGAACAGAAATATGGATAAAGTGGTAAGGGGAGCAGGGGGGAGCCAACCTAAGGTCAGCGCAAGCCCCAACACCATAAAGAAGTTTATGGTACAGGAAAGTGGACAGCCCAGCCCGACTAAACAAACAGGAGCAAAAACCAAAGAGAAAGGTAACGGAAAAGGGCCACAAAATAGACTATCGCAAGGGAAAGACCTGGGAGGTCAAGAGAAGGGTGGCCAATCAAACATAATAGAGGAAGAACAACAAATGCCAACAGAATCGGAAATAGCAAAAATGTTTGAAAGGCTGGAGCAGTCTCTTAAAGGGGACATGACAGGTATAAGAGAAGATCTCGGACATATCCTTAAGAGAGTGGAAGAAACAGAGGATAAAATAGACAAACAAGCAGAGGAGATCAGATACCTGAAAGAGCAAATGAGGAAAGTCCAACGAGAACAGCGGTGGCTACAATACAGATTGGAAGATCAAGAGAACCGCAATAGAAGGAAAAACTTAAGACTACGGGGAATCCCAGAGGTCCCACAAGGCGAAGAGCTACAAAAAACAATAGATACAATCTTTGGTCCCATGGTAGGGAAAGCTGAAACAGAAAAAATAAAAATTGAGAGAGCACACAGGGTCTGGAAACCCCCTAACCTAGGAAAGGACCTCCCCAGAGACGTCATAGTCCGTTTCCATAACTATAAAGATAAAGAAGAGATCTGGCAAAAGATAAAAACAAGAGACCCAATAAGATATGAAGGAGCAGAGATTAAAGTATTTGCGGACTTGGCCAGAGAAACAAGAGAAAGGAGAAGGAGACTTAGACCATTACTAGACCAAATGAGAACCCAAGGGGTCCAATACTCGTGGGGATTCCCAGCATGCTTAATAGGGAAAAAAGAAGGAAGAACGGCAAAATTGAAGTTCCCCGAGGAGACAGAGAGCTTCTGCAAAAAGTTAGACATAATTAGACCGGAAATCCCGAATTGGATGGAAGCGGAAGAGGAATTGAATAGGGGAGAAGAACAAACATGGCAAAAAATTTAGGGAAATCATAAGCCCTAAAAAAAAAGAAGGGAGATAGGGAGCTCGGGGAGGGGGGAGGAAGGGGGGTGAGGGGAAGGAGGCGATAAGATCAGAATAAATTGGGCGGGGGGAAATCCGGGCCGAGGCCGAGAGGGAGAGCCTTATGGAGGAGAAGAAGGGCCTCCGCAAGGATTGACACTAGGAGGAACTCCAAACCGGGGGGCAACTAGGCCCGAGAGGACAGATTTCGTCCTCGGGCCGGGTGGAAAGGTCATGTGTGGACCTATAAGCCTTGTTGGGGAAGGGAAAAGGGAGGGGTGGGAAGGGGAGGGCCAGATCTTCCAGGGAGAGAGAAAGGCAGAGAGAGAGGTCTTGAATAGGAGAGTAAAGGACCCCGGCTCCGCTACGCCCCCCCCCCCAGTCTTGGGGGGGAAGGGGTAGGGGAGACGGGGAGATAAAAAATTAATGAATGGTTAAGTTTCTGACGTATAATATACGTGGGTTAAGCAGCCCCGCAAAGAGACATAAAATTTTACAAGAACTAAGCCATTATGCCGCAGAAAAAGTATTTCTTCAGGAAACACATTATGCCCAGGAAACTAACGAAAGAATATATTCCCAAAAATTTCCAACTTGGTATTATGGAGACTCCCCAATAAAAAGATCAAAAGGTGTGGCAATAGGGTTTTCAAGGGAAACACAGTTCACAATAGGGGAAAGAATGACCTACCCAGAAGGAAGGTATTTATTCCTGAAGGGAAGGCTAAACAACCAGGAATGTACCCTAGTGAACGTGTATTGCCCGAATAAAGACCCAGCAGGGTTTCTGGCAAAGGTACTGGAGAAGCTGATGGAATTCAAGAAAGGCTGGGTAGTGGTCGCGGGAGACCTTAACTTTGGAATGAGTAGAGACCTAGATAGTACGTCCCGTGCCCAGGGGATAACAGACGGTAAATTAGGAAGAGTAAAAAAGGAAATGCAGAAGAACCAGTTAATAGACATATGGAGGATATTAAACCACAAAAGAAAAAGACTACACGTTCTTTTCCCCTGTGCATGGGACTTACTCGAGGTTAGACTATATACTGATAGAACACAGAGTAATAGAAAGGGCAAAAAAAACGAGTATTGAAGTAGCAACGTTATCAGACCACGCACCAGTGTCTCTGACACTAGACATGGGGGAGGCACTAGAGAAGGATCATGAATGGAAGCTCAATGATGAAATGTTAAACGACAGAGAAACTATGGAAAAGATAAAAGAAGAGCTGATAAAATACTTTGAGATAAATGCCACGGAAGAGGTGCCAGCCCCTATAGTCTGGGAGGCCCATAAGGTCTACATAAGAGGGATATTGATAGCTATAGAGGCAGGTAAAAGGAAAGAGAGAACTAGAAAGAGAGAGGAACTAATAGACAGTCTATATCAATTAGAACAAGAACACAAAAGAGGAAGAAAGGAGGTATTACAGGAGCTATTGGAAAAAAGAGAAGAACTGAAGGACCTGCTAGAATAGGATACTCGTATAATGTACAATAAGATCAAAAAAGAAAGATATATAGAAGGGAATAAAATCGGGAAATATTTGGCTAAAACTCTAAACAAAAAGAGATCAAGGAATTATATAGAGAAGATACAAAAGAAAACGGGAGAAGTCACATATAAAACACGGGAGATAGCAAAAACATGTCAAGAGTACTATAAAGAACTATACGCAGTTAGACAAACAGACAGCCCCCAAACAGAAGCCCAGTGGAGGGAAAAAAGGGAAAAATTCCTAGAAGTGGCAAACCTTCCACGAATAGAGGAAGAAAAAAGAAGTAAAATGGAAGCCCGGATAACAGTAGAGGAAATTGGAAGAGCAATAACTAGTACAGCATCAGGAAAGAGCCCAGGACCAGACGGCCTCCCAATAAGCTGCTACAAAAAATTCAGAGAGATATTAGCCCCCAGAGCATGCCAATACATGAATGGTATTGGAAGTAACTGGGAGATGCGAAGTGAAGCCTTGATGGCAACAATTATAGTAATACCAAAGGAGGGGAAAGATAAAAGCATATGCCCCAGCTATAGACCAATAGCGTTGTTAAACGCAGACACAAAAATATTCTCCAAAGTACTGGCTAATAGATTAAAAGAGGTAATGAATGAGGTGGTAGGGGAAGACCAAGTCGGTTTTATAGCAGACAGGGAAGGGAAAGACAACAGAATAAGAACTCTGTTGGTGACTCAGGAGATGGAGAGGGGGGGGAGCCCAGTCTACTCCTGTCAATAGATGCTGAAAAAGCCTTTGACAGGGTAGACTGGGCTTTCATGTTCCAGACATTGGAGGCGATAGGAGTAGGAAATAGAATGATACTGTGGATCAGGGCGCTCTATAACCATCCAAGGGCGAAGGTAAGAATAAATGGGACACTGTCAGCACCCTTTGATATGGAGAACGGAACAAGACAGGGGTGCCCCCTGTCTCCTCTACTCTTCATAATCTCACTAGAACCCCTGTTAGTGACAATAAGAAATAACAAGGAAATCAGAGGGCCGAGGATAGGAGAGGAGGAGCATAAGGTGGCCGCTTATGCGGATGATATACTCATGTATGTTAGGAACCCCAAAAACTCGATATACAGCTTAATGGAAGTACTGGAACGATACGGAGATATATCAAATTTTAAAATTAATTATAGTAAATCCGAAGCCATGGTTATAAAGGGGAGTAAAAAAGAAGGAAAAGAATTACAGAAAGAGTTTCCTTTTAGATGGAATAACAAGGAATTAAACTATTTAGGAATCAAGATAACAAAAACAAGGGAAAAATTATACCAACAGAATTATATTCCCCTACTAAATGAGATAAGAGATGAAGTGAGGAGGATAACGTATAGACCCCTGTCATGGATAGGCCGGATCAATACTATAAAAATGATAATTATCCCTAAAATAATATACAAATACCAAATGCTCCCAATACATATACCCCAGGAGTTCTTCCAGACCTTGAGAAAGATATTAAGACGGTTTATATGGCAAAATCAAAAACCAAGGATAAAGGCCTCAGTGTTGAATAGAGGAAACACAAGAGGAGGGTTGGC
>BLSH010375354.1:0-25912 GCA_018402905.1 Glandirana rugosa
TTAGAGTTTGCTAAACAACATCTAAAAAAGCCTTCACAGTTCTGGAACAACATCCTATGGACAGATGAGACCAAGATCAACTTGTACCAGAGTGATGGGAAGAGAAGAGTAAGGAGAAGGAAAAGAACTGCTCATGATCCAAAGCATACCACCTCGTCAGTGAAGCATGATGATGGTAGTGTCATGGCGTGGGCATGTATGGCTGCCAATGGAACTGGTTCTCTTGTATTTATTGATGATGTGACTGCTGACAAAAGCAGCAGGATGAATTCTGAAGTGTTTCGGGCAATATTATCTGCTCATATTCAGCCAAATGCTTCAGAACTCATTGGACATCGCTTCACAGTGCAGATGGACAATGGCCCGAAGCATACTGCGAAAGCAACCAAAGAGATTTTTAAGGGAAAGAAGTGGAATGTTATGCAATGGCCAAGTCAATCGCCTGACCTGAATCCAATTGAGCATGCATTTCACTTGCTGAAGACAAAACTGAAGGAAAAATGCCCCAAAAACAAGCAGGAACTGAAGACAGTTGCAGTAGAGGCCTGGCAGAGCATCACCAGGGATGAAACCCAACATCTGGTGATGTCTATGCGTTCCAGACTTCAGGCTGTAAATTGACTGCAAAAGATTTGCAACCAAGTATTAAAAATTGAAAGTTTGATTTATGATTGTTAATCTGTCCCATTACTTTTGGTCCCTTAAAAAGTGGGAGGCACATATACAAACTGTTGTAATTCTTACACCGTTCACCTGATTTGAATGTAAATACCCTCAAATTGAAGCTGAAAGTCTGCAGTTAAAGAAGATCTTGTTTGTTTCATTTCAAATCCATTGTGGTGGTGTATAGAGCCAAAAAGATTAGAATTGTGTCGATGTCCCAATATTTATGGACCTGACTGTATGTTTACAGACAAAAAAATAGATTTTCATTTACACAGTGCCTACTGATGGATGTAATATACTTTAATAAAAAAAGAAAAAAATGCATAGTCAATATTTTTTTAACAAAAACATCAATTGATGGTGTAATACAGTGTTTCTCAACCGGAGGTCCCCAGGGGTTCTGCGGGAGTATGGCGGATGTATACCGCCAATCTCGTCCTTAATGCATGCTGACACTCAGTCAGTGTCAGCGCGCATTGATACCCCATGGTATCTCTGTAGTTCCAGCTCAGGTCAGGGGGCGGAACAGGGAAAGCGTGCAGAGAGCAGGAAGAAGGAGGAGGTCTTCTATGACAGCGCTGACAGGGAAGGAACACAAGGCTCAATCCAAAGGTAAGCAGCTCTCTGCCTCCTCCCAGTACTGTGCAATGTGCTCCAACGGCTCTCTGATTCCCCTGCACTCTACATTACCACAGCTATAATAGTCTTATAGCTGCGACAGTGCAGAGTGCAGGAGGGACAGAGAGCCATCGGAGCACATGGCTGAGTGGGACACATACTGTGAAGGGGACTCTAAATGTGACACCTACTATGAAGGAAGCTCTAAATGGGACAACTACTGTGAAGGGGACTCTAAATGGGACAACTACTGTGAAGGAGCTCTAAATGGGACAACTACTGTGAAAGAGCTCTAAATGTGATACCTACTATGATGGGAGCTCTAAATGGGACAACTACTGTGAAGGGGACTCTAAATGGGGCACCTACTGTGAAGGGGACTCTAAATGGGACACCTACTGTGAAGGGGACTCTAAATGTGACACCTACTGTGAAGGGGACTCTAAATGGGACAACTACTGTGAAGGGGACTATAAATGGGACAACTACTGTGAAGGGGGCTCTAAATGGGACAACTACTGTGAAGGGGGCTCTAAATGGGACAACTACTGTGAAGGGGGCTCTAAATGGGACACCTACTGTGAAGGGGACTCTAAATGGGACAACTACTGTGAAGGGGACTATAAATGGGACAACTACTGTGAAGAGGACTCTAAATGTGACACATACTGTGAAGGGGACTCTAAATGGGACACCTACTGTGAAGGGGACTCTAAATGGGACAACCACTGTGAAGGGGACTATAAATGGGACAACTACTGTGAAGAGCACTCTAAATGGGACACCTACTGTGAAGGGAGCTCTAAATGGGACAAATACTGTGAAGGGAGCTCTAAATGGGACAAATACTGTGAAGGGGACTCTAAATGGGACAACTACTGTGAAGGGGGCTCTGTGTGAGACACCTGCTGTGAAGGTGGCTTTGTGTGGGTAACCTGCTGTGAAGGGGGCTCTGTGTGGCACACCTGCTGTGAAGGGGGCTGTGTGTGGGACACCTGCTGTGAAGGTGGCTCTGTGTGGGGCACCTGCTGTGAAGGGGGCTCTGTGTGGGACACCTGCTGTGAAGGCGGCTCTGTGTGGGACACCTGCATGCGAAGGGGGCTCTGTGTGGGACACCTGCTGTGAAGGTGGTTCTGTGTGGGACACCTGCTGTGAAGGGGGCTCTGTGTGGGACACCTGCTTTGAAGGGGGCTTTGTGTGAGACACCTGCTGTGAAGGGGGCTCTATGTGGGACACCTGCTGTGAAGGGAGCTCTGTGTGGGACACCTGCTGTGAAGGTGGTTCTGTGTGGGACACCTGCTGTGAAGGGGGCTCTGTGTGGGACACCTACTGTGAAGGGAGCTCTGTGTGGGACACCTGCTGTGAAGGGGGCTCTATGTGGGACACCTGCTGTGAAGGAGGGAAGTGTTTTATTACAATATTTATTCTATTATTTGATATGGTTTCTTTAGTGCTGTTAGATCTACAGCTCGCTGATGAGATCCAATGTTCTGTGAGCTGTAGATCTGAATTTTTTTTAAGGGGTTCCCCGAGATCTTAAACTTTTTGCCAAGGGTTCCCCGAAGTCAAAAAGGTTGAGAAACACTGGTGTAATAAGTGCACCCTTGACATCAGAAACTTGTATTGCCCTCTGTAGCAGAAATTATATTCTGTATAACTGCCCACCAGTCTCTGACATCGACTGAAATTTTTGATGATTTTTCCATACAAAATTCCAAGCGGTTTGTGGGTTTTCTAGTATAAACTACCTGTTCGAAAATCCATTTTACAAGATTTCTATGGGAATCAAATCAGGGCTTTTAGAGGTTAAGCGCCAATTACTCCATTTTTGTGTATCAAATCAGGGCTTTGATTAGGGCAGTCCATAACCCTCTTCTTTTTGAACCATTTCTTGATGAATTTACTTGTGTGATTCAGATCATTACCTGTTCAATTTCTATTTTTGGACAGATGGCCCCAAATTCTCACTAAGCACACATTGATATGATGCAGAATGTGTGTTCCCAGATAGTATGGTAAAAGGGAAGTTATAATTAACTTATAGCTTATTAACTTATAGTTCCAATTTTAGAGAAATTCCTCCTCTAGTGCTGTAATGTGTGGGGTTAGTGCCCACAAAAATGGCAGTGGTGACATGGTAACATAAAATAAAGACACCAGTCCATCTAGTTCAGCCTGTTATTGTGTGTGTGTGACAAACCATTTATCTTATTCTTGTATATTGTGTTTGCTAAGATGCCCATCTAAATGCTTTTTGAAAATATCGACACTCCACACCGACACTACCAACTGTGGAAAGGAGTTCCACACCTTTACCGCTCTTACAGTAAAGAACCCCCTGCACCATTTGCAACTGAACTGCAAGACCATGCTTGTTAAGTGGCTGCATGTCCTCTTAAGTGACCTGAGGCTAAATAGCTTTCTCCCTATGCAAGAATCTTATGTGTCTCTTCTCTGGGGAGAAAAAATATAGTGATTGCAGTCGCTCATCATAACTAAGGTCCTCCAGTTCCTTTATTAGCTTTGTTCCCTTCTCTGGACCCTCTCCAGTTTCAGCACACCGTTCCTAAAGGACTGGTGACCAAAACTAGAAGGCATACTCTAGATGTGGCTAAACCAGAATTTTGTAAAGTGATAGAATTATAGTCTTGACCCTTGAGTAAATACCATTTTAATGCACTTTAAAGAGGTTGTCAACCTGTGACAACCACTTTAACCTACAGGTAAGCCTAGAATAAGGCTTACCTGTAGGTGCCCTGCATATCTCCCAAACCTGCACGGTTCAGGAGATATGCAGTGTTCTGCATGTGCCGACATAATTTTGGCAAATGCGCAGTGAAGAAACGGCCTCCATTCCGTTTCACCACTGACACTGTGCCGTGACTGGCGGCTCCCGTGCGCATGCGCGGGAGTGAGATCACATGACTCCGGCCAGTCATAGCGCCGGAGTCGCGGCCCCGGAAGGAAGAGGGGTAGAAGATGGACGTGGCCAGCACAGGGGACAGCGCTGGACATCACAGGCTACGTTTGCAGGTAAGTGGCACATAATGGGCTACTATGCGATGCATAGTAGCCCATTATGCTTCTAATTTACAGGGACTGTAGAGGAAGTAAACCCCATCTGGGTTTACTTCCTCTTTAATAGTCAGCTGACCTTGCTTGCTGCAGCTTGGCATTGCATGCTATTACTGAGCTTGTAACCTACTAGGACCCTCAGATCCTTTTCCATCCTGATTCCCTCTGAGGTTCTCCCCCTAGCAAGTACCATATATACTTGCGTATAAGTCGACCCGTGTATAAGCCGACCCCCCTACTTTTGCCCAAAAAATATGGGAAAACGTATTGACCCGCGTATAAGCCTAGGGTGTGAAATGCAGCAGCCAGAACACAGGGACAGGGTGCCAGAACACAGGGACAGGGTGCCAGAACACAGGGACAAGGTGCCAGAACACAGGGATTGGGTGCCAGGACACAGGGATTTTAATGCCAGGACACAGGGATTTTAATGCCAGGACACAGGGATATTAATGCCAGGACAAAGAGACTGTAGCCAGAGCACATAAGGGATGAGTAAGGTAATTTAGTTTCACATTAAATAGAGCTGTGTTGCTTCTAAGAGCCATTCTGTGCTTTGTAAGTGTGATTAAACACATTGGAATGCAGAGAATGCTGAGAATGCAGAGAGAGAGCTGCAGCTCTTCACGGAGATCAGGAGGTAGGCGGGACTGATCAGCTAATATCAGCTTGTCCTGCCCACCTCCCGACATCAAGCTGAAAATCTGACACCCCTCTCAGCATTCTCTACATTCCAATGTGTTTAATCACACTTACAAAGCACAGAACGGCTCTTAGAAGCAGCACGGCTCTGTTTAATGTGAAACTACTGATCACCCACAGACACTGACTCGGGTATAAGTCGAGGGGGGTCTTTTTCAGCACAAAAAATGTGCTGAAAAACTCGACTTATACACGAGTATATACGGTAACTTGCATTCAGATTTCTATCCTCCAAATGCATTACTTTACATTTTTATTATTAAACCTCATTTGTCTTGTAGTTGCTCACCCCTTTATTTTATCAACTTTTTGTAAAGTTTCTATAGCCTACTGGGAAGTTATTACCCTGCTTAGTTTTGTATCTTTGGCAAACACTGAGATTGAACTATTTATACTGTAGCGGGACAGTACCCTGCCAGGGTCTATGTCCAGTAAGCAGCCAGCACACTAATGAGTCAACTGTGCTCTGGGTTTTATGTAATGACCAGACCAACTTTCTGGGCTCACACTTGGAGATAGCACCATCCCGCAGACAAGATGTCTGGCCTAGGAGTTCGAGAGGGTCCCAGTAGGAGACGGCTCCATGAGAGACAGGAGGTCTCGAGGAGTCTAAGGCTGCAGGTGGCAGCTTGAGCGTAGCTACACAAGGAAACTGAGACCAAACAAAGTATATAACTTTAAGGTGATATTTATTTACAGTGAAACGCACACCAAAAAACATACACAGCAAACAGCAAGCAAAACAAACCTCAAAGACAAAAACAAGAACCAAACCCTCAATGCACAAAACAAGAATAACTAATAAACCTACACTGTGGACCAAGAATAACTATATACAATATCTACAATATAAAGGACAAGAGTACAGGGTATACAAAGAAGCAAGATATCAAGGCTGGGTACTAGGGCAGGAAACAGGGGCAAGGCAGATGGGTACAGGAAGGTTCAGGATATCAGGGGACACAAGCACAAGGATCTGGCAGCAAGAAGGTGAACAGGATCATGGTGCGCCAAGGGAAGAGGGAACCGTCCTTAAATAGCCCCTTTCCAGCTGACTCCCACAGCCTGCAGGCTCTTGGGAGACACCTGCTGGTGGCCACTGGAGCTGCAGCAAACAGCCAAGAGCATCACAGTGCCACCAGTATGTAAACTCAATCTTGACACCCTGTGTCACGTACCTGATGGTAGAGTATGACTTATGCAGGGGGCAACCTCTCTTACGGCCCTGGTCCAAGAACTCCTGATAGCGTAGACAGGGAGCTCTGGAGCACAGGGGGGCACAAGGGCTGGACTTGGTCACTGATGGTCGTCCACTGAAGGCTGCGGGCAGAAGAATGGTGATACAGGCCGGGTTGGTAGCAGGCTGGCAGTGCAGTACAGATGGGTCAGGCAGTCGGGCGCAAGCAGGGTCGGCAACAGGCAGACCGCAAAAGTACAAAGGGAGCAGGTTGAAGAGAAATCGTAGACAGGCCGGGTCCGTGCAGGCAGATAACAAGCTGAGTCCAAGGAAAGCCGGGGTCACAGGTAACAGGAAGCCTCTCAAGGTAAATCACAGGGGTCACAGGTAACGGGAACTCTGTAGAATGGACAGCACTTGCTTCCTGGTGCTGTCTGTTTAAATAGGCTGTTTGGCGCCATTGGATGCACGCATTTGTGCGCGCGCCCATGGCCAGTGCTTCAGTTTGTGTATTCTGACACCCTGGCAGGGTACCGCCCTGCTACAATACTAACCTCTTTATCCCTTATGAACAAATTAAACAAAATTGATCCCAGAGCAGAGCTTTGGGGTACCCAGCTCCAGACTATTCAGAAGATATGTTATTTATCCCCACTCTCTGGATGTGCTCCTGCGACCAGTTTTCTATCTAGGTGCATACACTATCACTAATGACCTTAATTTGTAAATTAAGAGGTTATGGGAAACTGTATTGAATGCTTCGGTGAAATCCAGATGCACTACTTCTACAGGCATTCCCATATCCAGACCATGGCTTACCTCCTCGAAGAATGTTAACAGGTTGGTCTGGCAAGAACGATCCTTCATGAATTTATGCTGATTACTACTAATACCATTTTCATCAACAAATTCTTGGATATGGTCCCTTATCAACCTCTCCAATAGTTTACATACTATTAATGTAAGGCTGACTAATCTGTAGTTTCCAGGTATATACATTATGTTTGCCCTCTTTTGAATATTAGTACTGCATTCGCTCTTCACCAATAAGATGGTACCATTCCAGTTTCTATGCTGTCCTTAAAGATTATGAATAATGGCATTGCTATAACATGGCTAAGTTTCTTGAGGAATCTCGGGTGCAAGCCATTAGCTACTGGTGATTTATTCACAATAAGTTTTTCCACAAGGATACATTTGTTGTGTTAATAACCATATAGTCTTGTTTGTTAAACCCCCTTTGTAAAAACTGAGGAGAAGAATGTATTTAATACAGTTGCCTTCTCCTTGTCACTTGAACTTCCCCTCATTTACAGTGCCTTGAAAAAGTATTCATACTCCTTGACATTTTCAACATTTTGTCATGTTACAACCAAAAATGTAAATGTATGTTATTGAGATTTTATGTGATATACCAACACAAAGTGGCACATAATTGTGAAGTGGAAGGAAAATGATAAATGGTTTTCATTTTTTTTCACAAATAAATATGTGAAAAGTATGGCGTGCATTAGTATTGAGCCCTCTTTACTCTGATACCCCTAACTAAAATCTAGTGGAACCAATTGCCTTCAAAAGTCACCTAATTAGTAAATAGAGTCCACCTGTGTGTAATTTAATCTCATTATAAATACAGCTGTTCTGTGAAGCCCTCAGATTGTTAGAGAACCTTAGTGAACAAACACTATCATGAAGGCCAAGGAACACACCAGAAAGGTCAGAGATAACGTTGTGGAGAAGTTTAAAGCAGGGTTAGGTTATAAAACAAATCCTAAGCTTTGAACATCACAAGGAGCACTTGTCAATCCATCATCAAAAATGGAAAGAGTATGGCACAACTGCAAACCTACCAAGACATGGACATCTATCTAAACTGACAGGCCAGGCAAGGAGAGTATTAATCAGAGAAGCAGCCAAGAGGCCCATGGTAACTCTGGAGGAGTGGCAGAGTTTCACAGCTCAGGTGGGAGAAACTGTCCACAGGACAACTATTGGTCATGCACTCCACAAATCTGGCCTTTATGGAAGAGTGGCAAGAAGAAATCCATTGTTGAATGAAAGCCATAACAAGTTCCATTTGCAGTTTGTCAAAAGCCATAGGGGGACACAGCAAACATGTGGAAGAAAGTGCTCAGGTCAGATGAGACCAAAATTGGACTTTTTCCTAAAAGCAAAGCACTATTTGTGGCGGAAAACTAACACTGCACATCACCCTGAACATACCATCCCTACTGTGAAACATGGTGGTGGCAGTATCATGTTGTGGGGATGCTTTTCTTTAGCAGGGACAGGGAAGGTGGTCAGAGTTGATGGGAAGATGTATGGAGCCAAATACAGGGCAATCTTAGAAGAAAACCTGTTGAGTCTGCAAAAGACTTGAGACTGGGGCAGAGGTTCACCTTCCAGCAGGACAACGAACTTAAACATACAGCCAGAGCTACATTGGAATGGTTTAGATCAAAGCATATTCATGTGTTAGAATAGCCCAGTCAAAGCCCATACCTAAATTAAATTGAGAACCTGTGAAAAATTGCTGTTCACAGATGCTCTCCATCCGATCTGACAGAGCTTGAGCTATTTTGCAAACAAGAATGGGCAAAAATGTCACTCTCTAGATGTGCAAAGCTGGTAGAGACATCTCCAAAAAGACTTGCAGCTGTAATTGCAGCGAAAAAGGTGGTTCTACAAGTATTGACTCAGGAGGGCTGAATACAAATGCATGCCACATGTTTCACATATTTCTTTGTAAAACATTTTGAAAACCATTTATCATTTTCCTTCCACTTCACAATTATGTGCCACTTTGTGTTGGTCTATCACATAAAATCCCAATAAAATATATTTGGGTTTTTGGTTGTAACATGACAAAATGTGGATAATTTCAAGGGGTATGAATACTTTTTCAATGCACTGTATGTAGGCATATGACCTCGCTTTTTTGCTATTAATATATATTTTTTTAAAAATTGTAGGATTTTTTTATTCTCCTCCGCTATGTGTCGCTCGTGCTATTTTAGCTGCCTGATTGCGCTCTTACATTTTTTTATTGCATTCCTTGTAATGTTAAAATGCCGACTGTGACCCCTCTGCCTTTTATTTTTTTTAATGGACTGTTTCTTCTTGATCGCATGCTTTTTTATGCTAGAATTTAGCCAACAAAGTTTAACTATAGTTCTTTTATATTTTTTGCCCATTGGAATGCACTGCCCAATGCCATTATTTATTATGTTCTTAAAGCACTCCCATTTTCCTCAATGTTCTTAGTTTCAAGACTTTTATACCATTTGAGTTTGTGCAGAATGGAGTGCAGTTTAGTAAAGCTGACCCTTTTGAAATATAGAATTCTTGTACCATAGTGTCTCCTTTTCCTATGATTTATTTTGAATGTAATTATTCTGTGATCGCTGTTCCCTAAGTTATCCTTCATTTTCAGATCTGCAATCAGATCTGTGTTGTAGTAGGTTCAACAGAGCATCATTTCTAGGTGGGGCCTCCACCAATTGACACATGAAACTGTCCTGAAAGACATTTAAGAAATGAAGAGCCTTAGATGCCTGAGCAGTTCTATCTGCCCAGTAAATATATGGATAATTGAAGCACCCCATGATAATAACATTGCCCTGTCTTTCTGCCTTTTCTAACTATCCTTCAGGTTAAGGGGCCTGTAGTAAACATCCACTATCAATTTCCCTTTTGTTTCTTCCCTCTGAAGCTCCAGCCACAAAGATTCTACCTCCTCCCTTGCTCCGTCAGCAATGTCATCCTTCGTAGAGTCATGTGAGCTGCCAAACTAGGTTTCTGGGTTTCTGATACTCCCACAAAGTCAAAATCATCTTCGTGTATCAGCAGTTCTTCCATTTTATCAACCAAGCTTCTAGCATTTGTGAATACGTCTTTTAATTCTGTACAAGCACATATTATTTTATCCTTGTTTGTTCTAGCATGATGGGAATTTACAGATATATTGTCCTTGGTTTTAGGTGTACTAGTTACGCTACCAATGTTGCCCACTGTAGCACTCTCTGACCTTCGCTTACTGCCATCTATAAACCAAAAAATTACCTCTTGAAAAGGTGCCACCGTCCTTGTAACATTCAACAAACACACATTGTGGGTAGTCCCCACACACTTTGGACGTTTTGAAGTCGGCACACCACGAGATGACACCAATATTATAAAAGTATACAAAATTTTATTCTTACATAGTATGAGACATACATAGACATTAAATTACAAAACGCAATAATAAAAACATATCCTTTGTATCAGACCCCAATAAAGGAATTGGGTCATGGTCAAATTTGACCCTAAACGAGTAGACAATCAACTACCAATACAACCTATTGTGAGGTTGCACACAGATGCAGAGGTCTACGCATTTCGCTGTGGGCTTCTTCAGGACCCCAATCATAGCATGACTGTAGGTTGTCAAGGTAGATATGACTCAGTATGTTCGGCAATCAGGGGGGCGGACACAGGGGAATGCCGGGTCTGGACTCCAAGGGTTGTAGGTACTGCTGGTTGCCAATTGGTAACTTGGATCTATCAAACCCCACTAAACTCAATCCACTTTTATGCTCACTAAGAGCCTGTTATGGCCCCATCATCCTTGGGACAAATATGAAGTGGAATAAAGACAAAGGAGAGAGGACGAGGAAGTCAGGAGAGCTCAACACCGGGAAGGCTGTAGGAACACAAGAAACACACACTCCGCCAAGGGGCATGTATCTATGTTCTCCTCGTTTTGTAGGCAGACGCGGATATGAGGATATCGAGACTCATATAGAGCGTGCTTAAAAGGAAGACCTCTACGGGGTCTTATCAATAGAACCCCCCGGGAGTGACACATCTGTTATAAGCATTCAAGAGAGGAGAACATAGATAGATGCATTTTTATATATTCCCATGTATATCTATTTTTGAAATGTGTCTAAATAACGCTTCTTAAAAATGTTTTTAAAAATGATGCATGAACCATTCCAAACACATTTTAACTATATTTAAAGTATATACACCTAAGAGGCAATTTTGTGACGATTGGCTCATGATTGACAATTGATTGATCCCAATTGTTCAATCACAATCATTGGCCAATTAACGTAACCAGCAGCATTTGTGCTACAATTTTCACAACATTTATATCCTTGGGTCTGACAGTCCAGGGTAACGAAGCTCTGAGGAAGGGGGTGCGCCCCCGAAACGCGTCAGATTTGACTCTGTCTTAGTCTGCACAGGTTGTGCACCCACCATTTTGTGAGTACCCTCTCTTGCTATCAATTTTAATAAAATTGTTTTTGGTAATGCACTAGGTGCGTGCGCCTTCCTTTTTCTCTTGTTTTCTAGTCAAAATAATTCTTACCTCTTATAGGCTTTACATCAAAATAATATACATATTCTTATTTTACAGAGAGTTACTATCCAGCTAGTAGATATTGACGTCATGACTATCTAGCTTGCAATAGATAAGTTCATAGTCTTAAATTCATACACTGCTAGACATATGTATAGATGGTATGATTCACCATCAATTATGATCACAAACATATCACACAAATTCCATCATTCCTTTTTAGGCATGTTATGATATTCAATAAAGAATGTCCAAAGCTGATAGGCGATATATTTGAATTCCTACACAGTTTAGGATTTTAAAGAGACAAACCTGATGTTTACTAGTCAGTCTATTTGCAAGTGTTCAGCTAGGCAGACATTCCTCATAGTCTTCTTATAAGGCTTGTTTGACAATGGATTTTCTCCTCTGGAAGAAACAATTGATTTTGTTGGATTTCCAAGATTCTCATTGTTACCTCAAGGCCTCCCCAATGAAACTTGTTTAAAGATCCTAAAATACATTTATATGCCCAGTTTATTAGACAACCTATTCACAGATCTCTAACCAATTGATGAGAATGCAGGATGTACTACCTTGAAAATCCTCACGTGTCACGTGGCCCTAAACTTGACCTCTGTTTTGAGGCCTAGCCAAACTTACATCTCCATCTGAAGTTAATGAAATATGTCTATTCCTTTTTACCTTCCTCTAACTACCAATATATACCATGCAAGGTCGGTCCTCCGGCGCCCACCCAACAATCTGTCCATCTGACCCAAACGCCCAGTAAACAACATACTGTTTGGCCTTCTTTTTTGACAGATTGCTCTGTCTGTCCTTCTAACAATTGAGTCCCCTACCACCAGAATCTGTCTAACCTTTTTTGAAGCTTTGCTCCCATCCTGACAGTCACTCTGCTCCAGCAATGTCACTCCTTGATTGATATCCCCAATATCACGCAACCTGGTGTATTTATTGGGATGTGTCAGCTCAGGACTGGCCTCTCTAAGGCTTTTTCCTCTACCAACTGTCACCCAACTACCCTATTCTGGTGCCTGCACCTCCAGATCTCCACACCCTCTGTACTGGCCCCAGCCAGCAGCTGACAGGTACATTCTAAACTCCCTGTCAGGTTGGCAATGCTTCGCAATGTTGCCAGTTGCTTCCTTAGATTCAGGATCTGGGTTTCCAAGGAAAGAACTTGTTCACATTTTGCACATCAGTATTCTCCCATTAACCTTTGCTCTAGGAAAGCATACATGTTACAGAGTTGCATCACCACTCCCAACAGACATGTTACCCACTAACATAATAGGGTTGATCCAGGGAAAATTAACTTTTTATTCTTTTCGAAGCACTGGTTGTATTCCTTAACTTTTAATTCTATTCTGAGCACTAGTTGTATCCCTAGCTGTTTGGGATCTCCTGCTCACTGATCACAATGGCCCCTGATGTCCTTTCTTTCCTGATCCTGCTCTCTGATTACAAGGCCCCCAAGCTTTTTTCCTCCAGTTCCCACTCGCTAATTGTCCTCTCCTCCTACTCCCGCTTACTGATCATCTGGCCCTCGGCGTCCTCTCCTTCAGCTCCTGCTCACCCAGCCCTAGGTGTCCTCTTCTGCTCCCTCCCTCTGATCCCACAGCTCTCGACTTCCTCTCCTCCTGTGCACTGGTCACATAGCCCAAGGTGCCCTCCTCCTCCCATTCACTGCTCACACGATCCTTAGCATCCTCTTCTCCTGCTCCTGCCTGCTGATCACACAGCCCTCAATGTCTTCACCTCCTGATCCTGCTTACTGATCATGCAGCCTTCTGCGTCTTCTCCTCCTGTTCCTGCTCATCCGTCACACGGCCCTCCTCCTGCTCCTCCTCACAGGATCCTTGGCTTTCTCTCCTCCTGCTACTGCTTGCTGGTCACACGGGCCTCTGCATCCTCTCCTCCTGATCCCACTCACTGATCACTTGACCTCCAGCATCTTCTTCTCCTTATCCTGCTCACTAATCACGCAGCCTCTTGCATCCTCTTCCCTGGCTCATGCTTACACAGCCCATGTTGCCCGCCCCTCTTGCTCCCTCTCACTGATTTGATCACACTGCACTTGGTGTTTCTCCTCATGACAATCCTGTAATCACAATGCTTCAGTACTTGTCAGTGCCCCAGTCCCAGTGCTTCGGTATTCACAGTGCCCCAGTCACAATGCTATAACCAATACTGGTTACCAAAGGAAGCACCTTGATCCCCTTGACCCTTCACTGTGTGTCTTGTGATGAGGAGATGAAAGCTAATGCTGTGGACTAAATATACATGGGAAAGTGGTCCCAAATCTCTTAAGAGGAATGGATGTGTAGAGGAAAGGTGTCTTAAAAGATATATGCTTGCGTTCTGCACAGAAATGATGGCTGCAGAATGTCTATGATGAGGTGAAGAAAATACTGGATGCCCGCACTCCGTACAACACCTTTATTGGAATCTTGAGTTAAAATCTGTGTAATCCATATAACCACATCACTTAGGAAACCGCAGGACAGGCATGAATGGCTGACGTTTCACATTAAAGAAGGATGCTTATTCATAGCCTAAACTCAGCAATTGAATGAATGGGAATATATACTTAAACAGTGTGATGTGACCACCAATCAGGTACATAGACCTGTGAAAAGATACCACCTCCTGACAATCAGGTGCTGAGTAACAAAGACAATACACCTGAAAACAATCAGTCAGCTTAGGGGAGAGCAACCGCCCAACACCAATATCGGGCAGACCCCATACACCCTGAGATCACAGACTGTCAATTAAAAATCAGTTTCATTGAAAAACAATACATACACAAGTAAAAAAGGTATACTTCGTACAAACATTGTATAGGCACCGCTGATGGAAAAAATTGTTAATAAACATTCCGCTGGTAGAAAATGTGAAATACATAACGTATAATGACATAAAATATATACACCAGAATGTGCAGATCCAGGACAACAGGACAACAAGGCAGGTTATATAGTCATGAAGTTAGGATAGGAATGAAAATTCATGTCCTGTTGAAAAAGACATGCCTTGCTCACATTGATTTTAAAGATATTAGCAAAACAATTGCAATCCAGAGCCCTGAAACAATGTAACTCCGTATAGTTCCTGTAGCCAAATACAAAACATAAAGTGCAAATCTTAAGGGCACTTTCACACTGGGGGCGGTGGGGCGTTAGTAGTAATACCCCGCTAGTCACAGCGGGGATTTACCGCTGTTACGGCGGCGTGAGCAGTGCGCTTTTAAAACGGGGTTAAAAGTGCCCACTCTCCGTACTTCCGAGGCAGTGTGCAGCCGCTTCAGAAGTGCTACCCCATTGTTTTCATTGGGCAGGGGCGGTGGAGGAGTGGTATATTACCGCTCACCGCACCGCTCTAAAGGTGCGGCTTGCAGGACGTTTTGTAACATCCTGCAAGCGCACCGCCCCAGTGTGAAAGCACTCTGGCTTTCACATTGAGGTGGATGGGAAGGGATTTTTGAGTCGCTTTACAGGCGCTATTTTTAGCTAAATAGGGTCTGTAAAGCTCCTCAGTGTGAAAGGGGTCTAATTGATATATATAACTATATATATCTTAGTAGAACATCTGAAAGAATCTGACTGCAACAAAGTATCCAAGAGATATGTCTGGATAGTAAATATATTGAAAAGTGTGTATTGGAACACCAATCGGGATATCACTGTCATGAACCATCAATCACCGACCATTAACCATCAATGACTGAAGGATCATGGCTAAAAAGAGTACAAGAGTACAAACACATCCACAGACTACCAAAATAGAGTAAAAGTGTATGCATGTGACTGTAGCCTCCTGCATAAAGAAAAAAGATGAAGGATGGAGGAATAAATGAATGTACAAATGTACTAACACAGAGATGAAAATAGAAGTCGACACATTGCTGTGGTAATCTATATTGTAATGTAATAAAGTTAAAACCGATTACATGCCAAACGGAGATTATGTACTGTATATCTCTGTAAGGGTGCAAGCGGCCAAAAAATCAATTATGATCACATTAAGGTTTCCACTGCCAACAATCGACAATATCATCAGACAATATGTATGGCAATGTCATGAACATAGAAAAAATAGCAAAAGGAATTTTCTAATAGAAATAAACAAAAAAAAAGATAACAGCTGGATCTGCCAGAAAGTAAACTAAAGAAATAAGAGATATGGGGACCATTTATTAATAAAAGTGGGAGACATCCCACTCGAAGTTCAACCCCATAGGTATCCTGGTATTCAATGAGAATATCCAGTAAACCTCTCTTTTACATAAGGTACCAAATTAATCGCCTCCCTAATGGGCGTACTTATCTTCTCCATGCCCTGTATAACCAAAGAAGACACGTCTTTTTAATGTTGATTAATCCAGTGTTGGGCCACGTTTGTGGTACGATCTATATCAATATCACGCAAGTGGTCCTGTAGACAGTCTCTCAATCTGCGGGTAGTTCTACCCACATATTGAATATTGCAGATGTTACAGGTAATTACATAATTTAAATACCTTGTGTTACAGTTATTAAATGACTTAATAGGAAAAGATCTATTATTAGAGGTAGAAGAAACAGAATCTCCCTTTTTTCAATGTGGCAATGAGAACACATCCTTAATCCACAACCAAAAGTGCCTTTAAAGGAGAGCCAATTCAGGGATGTTTGTTGGCTGCTAAAAAGGCTAGGGGATAACTGCTGGTCCAAAGTAGGGGCTTTTTTGGGGACCACCTTAATACCTCTGGATAGAATACTTGAATAAATAGGGTCACCAGACAGCACCAGCAGATATTTAGTAATGATCTTCTTGACATCAGTAAATTCAGAACTATAAGCTGTTGAGAAAACAGGGACCTGGATTGAACCCGATCGCTGGCCTTTTTATTGGAGTGTGAAAGTTTACTCTGAAACTGTTTAGATCTGGGTGTTTTTAGGGCTCTATTGAAAGCTTTCTGAATGGCAGCCTTGGGGTAACCTCTCTCCCTGAACCTGGTAGCCATGAGTGCACCCTCCCTATGGAAATCACTATCGTCGCTACAAATACTTAGACTATCTTTTTCAACAGGACATGAATTTTCATTCCTACTGTAACTACATGACTTTATTACATTACAATATAGATTATCACAGCAATATATCAACTTCTATTTTCATCTCTGTGTTAGTACATTTGTACATTGATTTATTCCTCCATCCTTCCTCTTTTTTCTTTATGCAGGAGGCTATAGTCACATGCATACACTTTTACTCTATTTTGGTAGTCTGAGGATGCGTTTGCACTCTTGTACTCTTTTTAGCCATGATCCTTCAGTCATTGACGGTTAATATTCAGTGATTGATGATTCATGACAGTGATATCCCGATTGGTGTTTCAATATACACTTTACAACATATTTACTATGTCTTGGATATTTTGATACTTTGTTGCAGTCAGATTCTTTCAGATGTTCTAATAATATATATATATATATATATATATATATATATATATATATATAATTTAAGATTTGCACTTTATGTTTTGTATTTGGCTACAGGAACTATACTGAGTTACATTGTTTCAGGGCTCTGGATTGCAATTGTTTTGCTAATATCTTTAAAATTGTGATCAATGTGAGCGAGGCATGTCTCTTTCAACAGGACAAGAATTTTCATTCCTATTGTAACTACATGACTATATAACCTGCCTTGTTGTCCTGTTGTCCTGGATCCGCACATCCTGCTGTACACAGGTGTGCACCCCAAAGCTCAAACACATATGCGTGTGTGTGCATATGTATAAATACTGACAGTGTCAGTAGGGCAGAGATTGGTGTCAGTAGAGGAGTGGACGATGTCAGTAGATTTAATTTTTATTATTTTATTTCTTTTTTATAATCTTTTAGGAGCCCCATTAGGGGGCTTTGGTGAAATATCAGGGGTCCAAACAAGGCCAATCTGCGCCACGCGGGGTGATTAGTGTGTGACACACCCTGTGCGCACGCCTATGCTGTTGTATATATTTTATGTCATTATACGTTATGTATTTCACATTTTATATCAGCAGAATGTTTATTAATAATTTTTTCCATCAGTGGTGCCTATGCAATGTTTGTACATCAGTTTTTATGAAGTAATTCTCTTTTACTTGTGTATGTATTGGTTTCTATTAAACTAATTTTTAATTGGCAGTCTCTGAACTCAGAGTGTATGGGGTCTGCCCAATATTGGTATTGGGTGGTTGCTCTCCCCTAAACTGACTGATTTCTTTCAGGTGTATTGTCTTTGTTACTCAGCACCTGATTGTCGGGAGGGGGTATCGTTCCACAGGTTTATGTACCTAATTGGTGGTCACATCACACTGTTTAAGTATATATTCCCATTCATTCAATTGCTGAGTTTAGGCTATGAATAAGCATCCCTCTATGATTTGAAACATGTCAGCCATTCATGCTTGTCCTGCGGTTATGATGTGGTTATATGGATTACATGGTAGCTGTACGGGGAAGAGGAGGCTTCAGGATTTGGCAATCTTTTTAAATCCATTGGCAGACTCATAGGCATCAATAGAGCCTAAAGCCTAGTACACACTATACGTTTTTTTTTCGTTAAACCCTGCAGGGCTGAATGAAAAAAAACTGACAGCTCCAGAGGAGCCATTGTACTAACAATCCAAGGTTAGTGTAGCAATCTCCTCTGCTGTACTATTGTGTTATGACAGGGGGGCAGCCCCCGACCAAAGTGCTCAGCCATTGGCTGAGAGCGCAGATCAAGAGCCAGTCGGCAGACCTTTTTCAGTTATGCTCCATGGACAGTTGGACCAGCTGCAGCACACACGGCCCGAATTTAGGACAGTTTCTATTGAACTGGTCAGTAAGGATGGGCGAATGGTTCGGCCCGAGCATAAGTTCGGGCCAAACTTCTGATGTTTGCCTGTTCGGTGGACAGCCAAACAAACGGGCCGTTCGGGCATTTGTTCGGCCTCTGAATGATCTACAACATTATGGGACGACTTCATCGCCGCGGAGAGCCCCATAATGCATGGCGAGCAGACGGCGTGCACAGCTCCTCCCCGTTGGGAGGGCTCCCACAGTCTGCCCACTGTTTGTTATGACAGTTTATTTATATGGCAGTCTACAAGCTATGGTGCCAATCATTGAAAATTGATCACACCTGATGCACTGATGGCCTATCTCATTTCTTGAGGCCCTGAAATGTCAGGAATGTACAAATACCCCCCAAATTACCCCCTTTTGAAAAGTAGATATTCCAAGGTATTTGGTAAGAGGCATGGCAAGTTTTTTGAAGTTGTACTTTTTTCCCACAATTCTTGGGAAAATTAAGACTTTTTTTTTTTTGCACAAAATTGTCATAACAACAAGTTATTTCTCACACACAGCATATGCATGCTTCCAATTACACCCCAAAATACATTCTGCTACTTCCCCGAGTATGGCGATACCACGTGTGAGACTTTTTCACAGCCTGGCCACATAGAGAGGTCCAACATGCAGGGAGCACCGTCATGCATTCTAGGAGCAGAATTTTCACATCTAATTTCCTATTGAACTTTTGATGGCCCTGGAGCAATGGAATTACCCACAAAATGACCCCATTTTGAAAAGCAAACATCCCAACGTATAATCTGTGCGGCATTATGAGTCTTTTGAATGGTTCATTTTTTTCCACAAGTCTTCGAAAAACGTGGAAAGAAAATGAAAACGCTTTTTTATTTTTACACAAAGTGGTCAATTTCTAAGATATTTTTAACACATAGCATGTACATAGCAAAAATTACCCCCCAAAATATATTCTGCTACTCATCCCGAGTATGGCTATACCACATGTGTGAGACTTTTTCACACCCTGGCCACATACAGAGGCCGAACATGCAGGGAGCACCATCAGGCGTTTAGGAGCACAAATTACACATAAAATTTCATTCAGGACAGTGGAATTACCCACAAAATGACCCCATTTTGGAAAGCATACACCCAAGGTATATTCTATGAGGCATGGGCCGCAGATAGGTACTCGGGTACTCTGATGGGCTGCAGATAGGTACTTGAATACTTTGATGGGCTGTAGACAGGTACTCGGGTAATCTGATGGACTGGTAAAAGGTACTTGGGTACTCTGATGGGCTGCAGATAGGTACTCAGTTACTCAGATGGGTTGGTGACAGGTACTCGGGTAATCTGAAGGGCAGGTGACAGGTACTTGGGTACTCTGATGGGCTGGTGACAGGTATTCGGGTACTCAGGTGGGCAAGTGACAGGTACTCGGGTACTCAGGTGGGCAGGTGACAGGTACTCGGGTATGCTGATCGGCTGGTGATAGGTAATTGGGTACTCAGATGGGCAGGTGACAGGTAACTCGAATGCACTGATGGTCAGGTAACAGGTACTCAGGTACTCTAATGGGCAGGTGAAAGGTACTCAGGTACTTTGCTGGGCTGGTGACAGGTACTCAGGTTCACTGATGGGCAGGTGACAGGTACTCGGGTACTCTGATGGGCTGATGACAGGTACTTGGGTACTCAGATGGGCTGGTGACAGGTACTCTGGTACGCTGATGGGCTGGTGACAGGTACTCTGGTACTCTGATGGGCAGGTGACAGGTACTCGGGTACTCTGATGGGCAGGTGACAGGTACTCGGGTGCTCTGATGGGCTGGTGACAGGTACTCGGGTGCTCTGATGGGCAGGTGACAGGTACTCGGGTACTCTGATGGGCAGGTGACAGGTACTCAGGTACTCTGATGGGCAGGTGACAGGTACTCGGGTACTCTGATGGGCAGGTGACAGGTACTCGGGTACTCTGATGGGCTGGTGACAGGTACTCGGGTACTTTGATGGGCTGGTGACAGGTACTCGGGTACTCTGATGGGCTGGTGACAGGTACTAGGGTACTCTGATGGGCTGGTGACAGGTACTCAGGTACTCTGATGGTTTGGGGTACTTTGATGGGTTGACAAGTCTCAGCCCTGATAGCTGCGCTGCGTGCCCCCGGGGGCACGCACGAGCGGCGTGCACGTGGAGGTCGGTAGTGACCGGCTGTGATTGGACACAGCCGGTCACGTGGTAAAGAGCCAATTTTCAGGGGGGGGCAACCCCCCGGCACATGATCAATCCGCGACCGCCACTCTGCGGGCCCCCAGGGGCCCGCAGTAGCGGCGAGAAGCGGCCTACGTCATATGATGTCATATGACGTCGGCCCGGATCGACGAGCAGTTCCTGCCGATGTCATTTTAATATGACTCGGTAGGGAATTGGTTAAGCATTATTAAAATCACTGCTCATTTAAAAATAATGTTTTTTACAAACTTTTTTTCATTGATACATGTTCCCTAGGTCAGAACCTGGACTCCTATAACCACTGTATGCCCAATTACTTGCATATAAACTTTCAAAATGGGTGCTTTTGATTTGTGACGTTTGGGTCCCATTGACTTCAATGGGGTTCGTTGTTCGGGTCCGAACTTTCAGGATGCTGGAAAGTTCTGGTGCGAACCGAACAGGGGACCATTCGGCCCATCCCTACTGGTCACTGCGGCCTGACATTCGACCCGTGTGTTCTAGGCTTAAGAGAGCTCTATTGATCTTGACATGTTGACACCACACATGCCAATAGCACCAGACCTGGATGTTTGGGAATTAAATTAGATGGTTCCACTTGTATACTTCCTCATGAGGTTCTAATTAATTGCACATAATCTGGAAACCTGGATTTTAATTTCATTGATTTGAAGTGATGGTAAATGTAAAAATGTAAAACAAAAAAAGGGTGTACTTACTTTTTCATATTATCATTTTTTTATTAATTTATATAATGAAAAGAAATACTGTACATACAGTATTGCCACTATTTGAATTAAAATCTGTTTGCCAGTTCAAATATGTAGAAAAAGTCAACAATTTCCATGGGGGTACTTACTTTTTTCATATGACTGTATATAGCCTAATGTCTTAAAGCTCCAGTTCAGTGTTATCCTTCCTAACAGAGGAACAAACAATTTATGCAATTTATGAAGTCCCTCCTTTCACACTTTAACAGTCCTAAAAATCTTAAAGTGGGTCTTTTTTGACACACATTGTGAACACACTCAACAACTGACCAGCCACCATGGTTTAGGTCAGTGGTTCTCAACACCTGTCCTCAGGACCCACTAACAGGCCAGATTTGCAAGATAACTGAAATGCATCACAGGTGATATATTTTGCTGCTCAGTGATTGCAGTATTCTAGTCTGCATCTCCCCAAGGTAATACTTAAAATCTGGCCTGTTGGTGGGTCCTGAGGACAGGAGTTGAGAACCACTGGTTTAGGTGATTGTGTTGTCTCTGAGCCAAAATGTCAGTCCAGGAAGTAAACAGAGACCCTGGCTGATAGCTGAACAAAGATTATTCCATCCTTCTGGTGACCAATGCAGATGAAGGCATTGTCAGGGGGAGTACTGTGGTCTCAGTAATAAATACTGGAAGAGTTACACTGACATTATTTAGTATGCTGTAATCCAGGTCAAATATTAAAAAAATTAGTCATTGAAAGATTCATCTAGCTTAGTATTTCATGTTTAAAGCAGGGACAAGTGGGAAGAGAAGCAGAACAAGCTGCGGTCCAGCATACAGAAGGTTCTGAAGTGTGATGTGACCATGAGTAATCCACTGGATCCCATAGAGGTGCCCCCTGCAGACTGCCTGATCACCTCCTTTTGTCTGGAGGTGGCCTGTAAAGACCTGGAGGCTTATCGCTGCTCTATTCAGAATATCACAAGACTGCTTAGACCAGGAGGACACCTGGTGATTTTCGGAGGCCTGGGTAACACCTACTACATATTAAAGAAGAAGGCCTTCACCTGTCTTTCTCTAGATGAAGATGCTGTGAGGGGTGCGATCACCCAGGCTGGATACACAATACAAAGCATGGAAATACTGCCAATCCCAGAGAGAATGGCTCACTTACACTATGTCGACAGCTTGGCCAACTTTTTCCTTGTGGCGAAAAAAGAGACAGAGAATTAAACCCACTGATTTTGTGAAATTTAACAAATTACTGGGGCTGTACCAAAGGTAATGCAAAAGTAGGCACAACTTTTTTTATTAAATTACATAGGTCATTCAAATTTCACATGTTGGTAGACTAAGACCCCATACACACTATTAGATTTTCTGCATACTTTTTCCTGCAGACTTACCAAAATCATATAATATGAGGTCAAACCTTAAGAGTTTCAATTTGTATGCAATCAGGCAGACCCTTGCACTACATGGTTTTGGTAAATCTGAAAGAAAAAATTTGCAGAAAATCTAATAGTGTGTATGGGGTCTTACGCTATACAAATGTACTATTCAACATAGTCTCTATCACAAGCAATGCATTTGTGCCATCGTTAAACTCATCTCTCAAATTCAGGTGTGATATGCTGGAAGTGTTTGAAGTCAAGTAAAAGACACGGTTTTGCCAGTCTGGTGACAGGGGATGAAATATGGATGTATCTTTATGATCCAGAAACAAAGAATCAGTACATTAAATTAAGTCATACCTCCTCCTCAAGGTCTAAGAGGTTCAAGAACCAGCAATCAGCACAGAAAATCATTGTGACTGTTTTTGTGATGAATTTGCATTTCATTTTGGATATCATTCTCCTTGATTTTCTGGAATATGGCTGTTCTGTGACCAGTGAGTGGCACATTAAGACACTTAATGCGGTTGTCTACCCCCCCCCCCCAAAAAAAAAACCTGCAAGGGAACGGCATAATGAGCTAGTATGCACATACTAGCTCATTATGAAATACTTACCTCAGAACGAAGCTCCCACAGGGCTGCCCGGTCCCCGCAGAGGAAGTGGACATCTTCCCTGTGGGGATTCTTCCGGGTTCGAGGCTCCGGCGCTGCGAGTGGCCGGAGCCGAGAGACGTCACTATCGTTCCAGCAGACTTTCCGGCAAGGTCCGGGCCTTCGCCGGGACATTACTGCACATGCGCCGTGACGTCAGCGGCTGCATGCAAGTGGAATATCTCCTAAACCGTACAGGTTTAGGAGATATTCGTTTTACCTACAGGTAAGCCTTATTATAGGCTTACCTGTAGGTAAAAATGTGTTTTGAGGGTAGACAACTTCTTTAAAGTGTTACTAAACTCACAACAGTAAAATCAGTCTTTGTATGTAGTAAAGCATGCTTGTTATACTCACTGTGGAACCTAAGGGGTTAATCCTCCACACTGTGCAAAAAAAGGTGTTTGATCCTGTCTTCTCTGATCTTCCCCTCCTTTCACTGCCCCAATCCATCTCTTGATAAGACAGAGCCTTGGGGGAACTCAGCACATGCTCAGTTTGGTGTGTATTGCTAGTGAGGTTTTTTTGCATGTGATCATCACAGGGCCAATCGGCACTATCCAGACATAAGGTCAAGTGACCTGCAGCCTCATAGGACAGTCAGAAAAAAATGAAAACTTCTCCTACAGGCTTTAACCAAACACTCAAAGAAGTCACAACACTGCTATATACTGCTGATGAGAAAAAGTATTTAGCAGTTAATATTTACTAAAATAATTGCATTTACATGTTCTGTATACTGTGGGAGACCAGATATAGTGAATGCAGGGTCCTGGATTTAGTAACACTTTAAGAAGTGTAAAGAAGCCATTAGTAGGAAGAGACTAAACAAGCATCTGAAAAGGATCCACAGTCACCATGCCAAAGCACGAGCGCACACATCTCTGGCAATAAATCAGAGAGTCCATAAATTGGGCTGGCTAGTGGTCCCCCATCCATTGTACAGCCCGGAAGATCACTTTCTGACTTCTGTTTGCTCGGTCTAATGAAGGACAGGCTTTAGGGACATTGGTTTAATGACACAGGCAAAGTAAAAGTGGCTGTGAAGAAGTTAGTACAAGAGTCCACACCTGAATATTTTCAAAGAGAATTCAAGAGTTGGTTTTAATGATAATGCAAATGCATCACTTGTGATGGAGACTATGTTGAATAGCTTTGCATATAGGAAGAGTTACTCTACCAAAATGTGAAATATGAATGACCTATGTAAGTTAACAAAAACGTTATGCCCAGTTTTGCATTACTTTTGGTACAGACCTTGTATTTGATTTCTGTGTGATGACCACATACTAAGGATATAATATATAATTTGTTCTACATTATTAAATAAAAATGACAATTGCTAATATATATATATATATATATATTACCTTAAATCTAAAATATGAAATCTAGCTCTCAATCTATGTATCTTTGTCTCCCAGAATCCAGTCTCATGATGTCTCAAGTTTTCATAAAGCTAATATATCCACAGACATGTTTATATTGTTTGAGTTTTTATCCTAGTATGGTCCTGTAATAAACACATTTTATTTCTTTTTTTTCCATAGACAGAAAATTAAAGCTATTTATGCCTGCAGAAACATATGCAATGGAAGTTAATCATTACCCTTTAAATCACTCCCAACTGCCATTTGGCCATGCCCACCGTTTGCTGTGCAGAATTGCTTTTTGCTTTTCTTTATTGTGTTCCATGGTCCCTCTGTCTTTTACAATCCTTGTAAACCTCAACTAAAACAATATAAAAAGTTGTGTGCAACACAATTCTAATCTTTTTGGCTCTATACACCACCACAATGGATTTGAAATGAAATGAAATGAACAAGATGTGCTTTAACTGTAGACTTTCAGCTTTAATTTGAGGGTATTTACATCAAAATCAGGTGAACGGTGTAGGAATTACAACAGTTTGTATATGTGCCCCCAACTTTTTAAGGGACCAAAAGTAATGGGACAATTGGCTGCTCAGCTGTTCCATGGCCAAGTGTGTGTTATTCCCTCATTAGCCAATTTTCAAGGAGCAGATAAAATGTCCAGAGTTCATTTCAAGTGTGGTATTTGCATTTGGAATCTGTTGCTGTCAACTCTCAATATGAGATCCAAAGAGCTGTCAGCATCAGTGAAGCAAGCCATCATTAGGCTGAAAAAACAAAACAAACCCATCAGCGAGATAGCAAAAACATTAGGTGTGGCCAAATCAACTGTTTGGAACATCCTTAAAAAGAAAGAACGCCCCGGTGAGCTCAGCAACACCAAAAGACCCGGAAGACCACGGAAAACAACTGTGGTGGATTCTTTCCCTGGTGAAGGAAACACCCTTCACAACAGTTGGCCAGATCAAGAACACTCTCCAGCAGGTAGGCGTATGTGTGTCAAAGTCAACAATTAAGAGAAGACTTCACCAGAGTGAATACAGAGGGTTCACCACAAGATGTAAACCATTGGTGAGCCTCAAAAACAGGAAGGCCAGGTTAGAGTTTGCCAAACAACATCTAAAA
>BLSH010375419.1:39506-51728 GCA_018402905.1 Glandirana rugosa
GTGCTGCTCGTAACGACCAACAAACAAAAAATCTATAAGTTACAGCGCACACATGATACATACTCCTGTCAGGCTATTTTAAAAGCATCTAAACGTATATAGCAAAAAATGAAAAGATACGGGGGTTTGGTCACACTAAATGGCCATGAAGTGCTTAAGCCCACTGACTGCTGCAAAGTACCCCGTTACCAGTGGGAACCTACACTGACCTTAGAGTGAATGCAATGTGTCCTCTGGTCTCCTATAAAGAGAGGCGTTAGCTTCCATGGTTTAAGAGATATGAGCATTCACTCTAGGGCTATTATTAGAGAGGCTGTCCAAGGACCCTGACTTTGGGAGCAATTTGGAGCGGCTTTGGAGGACATTTTGGAATACAGAGAATGGATGCTGAATGTCTCTGAAGTTTTCTGGGCACAGGAAAATTTGGAGTTTCTGGCCAATCAGGAATGGGAGCTAGAGATTGCCTACAGACGGCTACTAGATTCTGCTTAGCAGACGGTCTGGGCTCCCTTTGCCTGGGACTATCAAGAAATACCAGCTGACAATGCTGAAATCCTGGCTGAAGAGCCTGCAAGGTGGCAGAGTAACAATGTGCTTCATCCATCTCCACCCACAGCTATTTACGCGGATTCAGCAAGTGCTGACTGACCTTGATGATCCTGTTTCTGCACAGGATGATCTTGGATGGAGGAATGCATCTGTTCAGCTGCTGAATAAGGGTACGGGAGATGGAGCAGTTGGCTCATCTCTCTGGCCACAGATCACAGAATGCATGGATTTGATTGACTTTTCATCAGAGAATGTTTTGGATGATAAGTCATCTGCCAAAGTGTTGGCACTGGGCCCAAGTGAAGCCAATCGGTACCCTGGACTTTCTTCAGTTCCAGAGACTAGTGATTTAATTGATTTTTCTGCTGACCACTCAGCTGAAGCACTGACAGCCGGACAGAGAGTCATAGACCTCTGCTCTACACCTACTGATGACAACTATTCCTTGCAGCCAAGAATGGAGATCATGCAGACTGGCTATGTAAGTGCACTCTGCCCGACTAATGCATGTCCATACCAGGTGGGGGTCTGGGACCTTGTTAGTCGACTTTTGATGGGGGAGAAAATGTGACACACTCACCCGAGACAGAAGCTTTTGGAGGGGACAGAATGCTAGCCTCTTACCCATAGACTATAGGCCTGACTTTTAGGGGAGCACTACTGTTTGTGAGGTGTATGCTTGGTGACCCTTCTAGTAATGTTACCTTGGATTCCAGGCCATGTCTCCACAAGGCACACTGGGACTTATAGCAGGCAATGATGTCATCAATTCAAGCCACCTGTGTTTATTGTGCTAATTAACTCAGCTCTGGTCCTCAGATCAAGTAGACGACATGTCTGCCCTTGAAGTCACCTAGCTGGTTAAATTACTACTTAATTAGTTCATGTTAATTATGTTTTTGTTTACAGTTGCAGTGTTAAAGTAATTTGATCAGGAGGGGAGGGAGGGAAGCGCTCCTGATGTATATATTTGTGTTAGCTTGTTCAAATACACATCCCATGTTCAGCAGCCAAAACTAGTCCTGCCTTGTTGTTTGGTTGTAATATGGGGCTGTATATCTGATATCTGAAGTTCAAACTGGAGGAGGCTGTAGGCTGACGGAAGGACTCAAGTGGAGTGGGTTGGTTCTGTTACATATATACTACACTGACTGCACTATATACCCTGAACTGTATTGTATATACTAACCTGACTGCACTAGAGTTGAGCGAACCCGGACTGTAAAGTTGGGGTCCATACCAGACTTTGGGGTTTCCGTGCCCCAAACCCGCTCCCGGACATTAAAAAAAAGTCGTTCGGTTCGAGGTTCCGTATTCGGGTATTTTTGGTGCCTTTTCTATAGCTGCTGGGCAGCCAATCAACAAGCTTTTCACTAGTTTGCCCTTAGAAGCCATCACAGCCATGCCTACTAATGGCATGGCTGTGATTGGCCAGTGCATCATGTGACCCAGCCTCTATATGAGGCTGGAGTCACGTAGTGCAGCGTGTCAGATCATCTCAGACTAGAGTAGGGAAACCTTCGTGCCAGTGCTGTGAGGCAAAGATTAGCATTCACAACCATCTCAGACTGCATTAGGGAGACCTTCATTGCGGTCCTGTGAGGGAGACATTAGCGTTCAGAACCATCTTATAGTGCATTAGGGAGGTGTTCCTTTCTGTGCTGTGAGGGAGACATTAGCGTTCAGAACCATCTTATAGTGCATTAGGGAGACGTAACTGTTGGTGCTCTGAGGGAGAGATTATCATTCTAAAACCATCTACTACTGCATTGGGGACAGGTTCCTCCTGTTGGTGCTCGGAGGGAGAGTTTATTGTTCTAAAACCATCTCCTACTACATTAGGGAGAGGTTCCTGTTGGTGCTCTGAGGGAGAGTTTATTGTTATAAAGCCATCTACTACTGCATTAGGGAGAGGTTCCTGTTGGTGCTCTGAGGGAGAGTTTATCGTTCTAAAACCATCTACTACTGCATTAGGGAGAGGTTCCTGTTGGTGCTCTGAGGGAGAGCTTATCGTTATAAAACCATCTCCTACTGCATTAGGGAGAGGTTCCTGTTTGTGCTCTGAGGGAGAGTTTATCGTTCTAAAACCATCTACTACTGCATTAGGGAGAGGTTCATGTTGGTGATCTGAGGGAGAGTTTATCGTTCAAAAACCAACTACTAAATTTGGGAGAGGTTCCTGTTGGTGCTCTGAGGGAGAGTTTATCATTCTAAAAACCATCTACTACTGCATTAGGGAGACGCTCCTGTTGGTGCTCTGAGGTAGGGTTTATCGTTCTAAAACCATCTACTACTGCATTAGGGAGAGGTTAATGTTGGTGCTCTGAGGGAAAGTTTATCGTTCTAAAAACCATCTACTACTGCATTAGGGAGACGTTCCTGTTGGTGCTCTGAGGGAGAGTTTATCGTTCTAAAACCATTTACTACTGCATTAGGGAGAGGTTCCTGTTGGTGCTCTGAGGGAGAGTTTATCGTTCTAAAACCATCTACTACTGCATTAGGGAAAGGTTCCTGTTGGTGCTCTGAGGGAGAGTTTATCGTTATAAAACCATCTACTACTGCATTAGGGAGAGGTTCCTGTTGGTGCTTTGAGGGAGAGTTTATCATTCTAAAACCATCTCCTACTGCATTAGGGAGAGTTTATCGTTATAAAACCTTCTCATACTGCATTAGGGAGAGTTTCCTGTTAGTGCCCTGAGGGAGTTTATCGTTCTAAAACCATCTACTACTGCATTAGGGAGAGGTTCCTGTTGGTGCTCTGAGGGAGAGTTTATCGTTCTAAAACCATCTCCTACTACATTAGGGAGAGTTTCCTGTTGGTGCTCTGAGGGAGAGTTTATCGTCATAAAACCATCTCCTACTGCATTAGGGAGAGTTTCCTGTTGGTGCTCTGAGGGAGAGTTTATCGTTCAAAAAACATCTACTACTGCATTAGGGAGAGGTTCCTGTTGGTGCTCTCAGGGAGAGTTTATCGTTCTAAAACCATCTTCTACAGCATTAGGGAGAGGTTCCTGTTGGTGCTCTGAGGGAGAGTTTATGATTATAAAACCAACTACTAAATTAGGGAGAGGTTCCTGTTGGTGCTCTGAGGGAGAGTTTATCGTCATAAAACCATCTCCTACTGCATTAGGGAGAGGTTCTTGTTGGTGCTCTGAGGGAGAGTTTATTGTTCTAAAACCATCTACTACTGCATTAGGGAGAGGTTCCTGTTGGTGCTCTGAGGGAGAGATTATCATTATAAAACCATCTACTACTGCATTAGGGAGAGGTTCCTGTTGGTGCTCTGAGGGAGAGTTTATCATTCTAAAACCATCTACTACTGCATTAGGGAGAGTTTCCTGTTGGTGCTCTGAGGGAGAGTTTATTGTTCTAAAACCATCTACTACTGCATTACGGAGAGGTCATCGTTATAAAACCATCTCCTACTGCATTAGGGAGAGGTTCCTGTTGGAGCTCTGAGGGAGAGTTTATCGTTCTAAAACCATCTACTACTGCATTAGGGAGAGGTTCCTGTTGGTGCTCTGAGGGAGAGTTTATCGTTATAAACTATCTACTACTGCATTAGGGAGAGTTTCCTGTTGGTGCTCTGAGGGAGAGTTTATCGTTCTAAAACCATCTACTACAGCATTAGGGAGAGGTTCCTGTTGGTGCTCTGAGGGAGAGTTTATTGTTATAAAACCATCTACTACTGCATTAGGGAGAGGTTCCTGTTGCTGTTCTGAGGGAGAGTTTATTGTTCTAAAACCATCTACTACTGCATTAGGGAGAGGTTCCTGTCGCTGCTGTGAGGGGGTGATTATTGTTCTACAGTCATCTCATACTGCAGTAGGGACAGGTTCCTGTGAAAGACAGATTATCGATCGTTCTAAAATCATCTCATACTGGTGTAGGGAGAGGCTCCTGCTGCTGGTGTGAGCGGTGCATTTCTTGCACAAAAATAAAAAGTGCATCTACAATTTTCTTTTTTTTTAAACAAAAGAATAATTTAGTATTCTTTTTTTTAGTATTAATAAATAGTGCTACATAGTACATTTGTGTCCAGAATGAGGAGAGCTTCAAATAAGGGACGTGGTCGTGGTGCTGCTGGTGTTGGTGGTGTTGCTGAAGCTCCTTTTGCAAGGATAGGACGTGGTCGATCTGTGCCAGCTACATGCACAAGTGAAACACCTTCCTCAGGTAGCCAACAGAACATTCAACGTTATGTGGCAGGCCCGAATGGCACTCAACGAATGGTGAGGCCAGAACAAGTACAGGCGATAGTAGATTGGGTGGCTGACAATGCCTCTAGTTCCTTCACATTGTCTCCCACCCAGTCCCTTGATGAAAGCTCAGAGCTGGCACCTTAACCCCATGGCCATCTGTCTTTCACCTCAGCCCCTTGTAAATCAGCCAAGCAGTCTGAGCCCCAAGTCATGCAGCAGTCTCTTATGCTTTTTGATGACACTGCTGGTGTGCTTTCCATGGGCCATCCACATAGCCCTGCCCCAGAAGTGGAAGACATTGAGTGCACTGATGTCCAACCACTTCTGTTGCAGGATGAGGACATGGAAACACCAACGCAGCACATCTCTGATGATGACGAAACACAGGTGCCAACTGCTGCGGCTTTTCTCAGTGTGCAGACTGACAAGGAGGGCAGTGGTGAAGGGTGAGTGGAAGATGATGTGGAGGATGATGAGGTCCTAGACCCCACATGGAATGAGGGTCATGCGAGTGACGTGTGCAGTTTGGAGGAAGACGTGGTGGTCGCATAGAGGCACCAGCACAGCAAAAGAGGAAGCAGGTTGCAAAAGCAGAGCGAGTGTCCCCTAGACAGTATGCCTGCTACCACCCACCGCACCCAGGGACCTAGCACACCAAAGGCAGCTCAAAGGCGTTCCCCGGCGTGGCAGTTCTTCAGACAATGTGCTGACTACAAGACACGTGGTTTTCACACTGCAATGAGAGGCTGAAGCGAGGCACAAATGTTCTAAACCTGAGCACAACCTTCATGACCAGGCATCTAAATGCAAAGCACTTGCTGCAGTGGAATAAGTACCTGAAAATCCAAGAAAGGTCTCGGCCTCCTCTTGCTTCCTCTTCTGCTGCTGCCTCTTCCTCCACTTCTACAGTGCCAGTGTCACCTGCCACCCAGCAAACAGACGATGTGACAGCAACGCCACCATATCCGCCACCGTCCCCAAGCATTCCCACAGGGCCCCATGGAAGCTTACAGCTCTCCATCTCCCAAACACTGGAGAAAAAGAGGAAGTACCCCCCCCCTACCCACCTCTGGCCCTGAATGCCAGCATTTCAAAATTCCTGGCCTTTGAAATGCTGTCATTCCTTCTGGTGGAAACGGACAGTTTTGAAAACCTGATGGCAGTGGCTGTCCCACAGTACGTGGTTTCCAGCCGCCACTACTTTTCCAGGCGAACCATCCTTTCCCTGCACAAACAAGTCGGGGACGAGATCAATTGTGCACTGCGCAACGCCATCTGTGGCAAGGTCCACATAACCACTGATACGTGGACCAGTAAACACGGGCAGGGACGCTATATCTCGCTAACTGCACACTGGGCAAATGTAGTGGCGGGTGGGCCTGAGGCGGCTAGCCGTTTGGCGCATGTCCTTCCGCCATCGAGGATTGCAGGGCATTTCTCTTTGCCTTCTGTTGCCTCTTTCTCCTACTGTGCTTCCTCCTCCTCCTCTACCACCTCCTCATCCGCTCAGCTTAATACCTTCACCACCAACTTCAGCACATCCAGGGGGAAATGACAGCAGGCTGTTTTAAAAAATGTTTGGGGGATAAACCCCACACTGCGCAGAAGCTGTGGACGGGCATTGAACAACAGACCGATGAGTGGTCACTGAGCCTCAAGCCCGGCCTGGGGGTGTGCGATAATGGGCGAAATCTCGTAGCAGCTCTGGACCCAGCCGGTTTGACGCACATCCCTTGCCTGGCGCATGTGCTGAATTTGGTGGTGCAGAAATTTCTAAAAAACTACCCGGATATGTCAGAGCTGCTGCAGAATGTGCGGGCTGTCTGTGCGCGCTTTCAGCATTCTCACCCTGCTGCTACTCACCTATCTGCGCTGCAGCGGAACTTCGGCCTTCCCGCTCACCGCCTCCTATGCAACGTGCCCACAAGGTGGAACTCCACCTTGCACATGCTGGAGAGACTGTGCGAGCAGCAGCAGGCAATAGTGGAGTTTCAGCTGCAGCATGCACGGGTCAGTCTCTCTGCGGAACAGCACCACTCCACCACCAATGAGTGGGCCTCCATGCGAGACCTGTGTACCATATTGCAGTGTTTCGAATACTCCACCAACATGGCCAGTGCCGATGACGCTGTTCTCAGTGTTACTATCCCACTTCTATGTCTCCTTGAAAAAACACTTCAGGCGATGATGGAAGAGGATGTGGCACAGGAGTAAGAGGCGGAGGAGGAAGAGGGGTCATTTCCACGGTTATCAGGCCAGTCATTCACAAATGGCTCGGAGGGTGGGTTCCTGCACTAGCATAGGCCAGGTAAAAAATTTTAAAGCCAGGGCACAGTTCTGGAGGATGAGGAGGACGAGGAAGATGATGAGGAGGAGGAAGAGGAACAGTGTTCACAGCAGGGTGGCACCCAATGCAGTTCCTGGGCATCACTGGAGAGTGGCTGGGGGGATACGGAGGACACAGATGATACAGCTTGTCTTTGCCTCTGGGCAGCCTGGCACACATGAGCGCCTACATGCTACAGTGCCTGCTCAATGACAGCCGAGTTGCCCACATTTTAACTTGTGCCGATTACTGGGTGGCCACCCTGCTGGATCTGCATTACAAGGACAATGTGCCGTCCTTAATTCTCTCACTGGAGCGTGATCGGAAGATGCGCGACTACTATCGCATGCTGGTAGACGCACTGCTGAGTGCATTCCCAAATGACACAGGGGGCTCTGTGGAAGCACAATGTGAAGGCGGTGGAGGAGGAAGAGGTCGCCAAAGCAGCTGTGGCACTGCCAGCACCTCAGAAGGCAGGGTTAGCATGGCCGAAATGTGGAAAAGCTTTGTCAGCAGCCTGCCACAACAAACAGCACCACCAGCTGATAGGCAACGTCTTAGCAGGAGGCAGCATTTCAGCAACATGGTGGAACTGTATGTGTGCACATACCTACACGTGACTGATGGGTATGCCCCATTCAACTTCTGGATCTCCAAATTGGGCACATGGCCTGAGATTGCCCTTTATGCCTTGGAGGTGCTGGCCTGCCCTGCAGCCGGTGTATTGTCTGAACGTGTGTTTAGCACGGCAGGGGGCGTATTCCAGACAAGCGCAGCCGCCTGTCCACAGCCAACGTGGACAAGCTAACATTTATTAAAATGAACCAGGCATGAATCCCACAAGACTTGTCTGTACCTTGTGCAGAATAAACATTTAGACCGGCCTCACACAGCCATTGGTATACTTGTTTTTTTTTAATATGTCTCAATATTTTGGGGGCTACCCCAATTAGAAAAAACAAACAAACAAACAAACAACCAAATAACAGTGTAGGCTACCTCCTCCTCCTTCACCGCCAATTCCACCTACACTGCCACAGTCATGGCCTAGTCAACCTCTAGGCTCCTACTCCACATCCACCTCCTCCTCCCATTTTTATTTATTTTTTGTTATTTTAAGTTATTTCCCTATCCACATTTGTTTGTAGTGCACTTGTCCTACTCCTTACCCCCCATTTTGCTTCTTTTTGCAGCCCTCTAGCTCTTTCCAGGACTTTTTCACAGCCATTTTAGTGCCCAAAAGTTCGGGTCACCATTGACTTCAATGGGTTTCGGGGTCCGGGGTAAAGTTTGGGTCAAGTTCGATACCGAACCTGAACTTTTCTGCGAAGTTCGGCCGAACCAGACGAACCCGAACATCCAGGTGTCTGCTCAACTCTAAACTGCACTATACACTCTGAACTGCATTATATATACTACGTAGACCACACTATATACTCTGAACTGTATTATATATACTACACGGACCACACTATATACTATGAACTGTATTATATATACACTACACGGACTGCACTATATACTCTGAACTGTATTATATATACTGTGCAGACTGCATAATATAGTTTGAACTGTATTATATACACTACAGAGACTGCACTATATACTCTGAACTGCATTATATATACTACGCAGACCGCAATTTATACTCTGAACTGTATTATATATACTACACTGACTAACTATATACTCTGCACTGCATTATATATACTACACTGACTGACTGCACTATATACTCTGAATTGCTTTATATATACTACACGGACTGCACTATATACTCTGAACTGTATTGTATATATTATATAGACTGCACTATATACTCTGAACTGTATTATATATATATATATATACTACATGGATCGCACTATATACACTGAACTGTATTATATATACACTACACATACTGAACTATATACTCTGAACTGTATTATATATACTATATGGACCACACTATATACATAGAACTGTATTATATGTACTACACTGACTGACTGTACACTACACTGCCTAATCTCCATTCATTCATTATATACGGCCACCGTGTAAGCAGTCAGTGCCATCTCCAGCTTTCATATTTAGAGGGCACATGGGGGGACAGGGACAAAAGTAGGGGGGCCAACTATGAAACTTAATTATATATATATATATATGTGTGTGTGTGTATACAGTACCCTCACAGTACCCTACAGCAAATTTACACTGTTATACAAACTGTACACTCACGACTTTACATTGTAGCAAAGTGACATTTCTTCAGTGTTGTCACATTAAAAGGTATAATAAAATATTTACAAAAATGTGAGGGGTGTACTCCCTTTTGAGAGATACTGTATATATACATACATACTTCTGTTACACGGCCTTTTATTATGTTCCACAATGGGACTCTTTTCACATGTTCTGCACTGAGCCCCGTAACTACCGTATTGGGGACCCCTGGGGTGGCAGAAAACAAGAGATATGTCACCAGCACAACAGGAAAATATAAGGGCCCAAAGCAGTGGGAGGACTACCAGGGTTGCAAAGGTAGCACTTATGACTGGGTCCTAGCGTTCTGCCACGATGGGATTCCCCAGCCTCCTCATGATGTCCTGCCCCTGCTATTGACAGCGCTGGTCTGGCCTCTGTCTCCTTGGCAGCAGCAGCAGTCTATTAGAACCTAGTGGTGGAGACATTATGGGTACATGCAGGAGAAGGCTGACACTATTGGTTGTAGAGAGCGGAGCCCCCAGCTAGTCACCTAGCAGCAGTAATTCTGTATAACCTTTTCTGTTGACATGCCGATTGGTACGTGAACCAGGTGATGTTCTCAGTCAGATCTAATAAACACAGCATTTATTAGAATCAAGAGTACAATCACATATATATCTACAGTGTGTGTGTATGTGTGTATATATATATATATATATATATATATTAACTGTATGTTTGTAAGGTGTGGGCTTTGATCAATAAAATCACTATCATAGTTAACAATAGATTTGACTAGGAGCATCACCTGGATTGCATCCTGATCAGCATGTCAGAGAAGGTTCTACTGCTGCTAAGCAACCTGCAGGGAGCTCAACTGTCTATAACCATTAGAGATGGGCTCAGGCGTGTTTAAAACCCCACGTGCCCAATCCCACCAGGAAGCCGACCCTGCACACCACTAATCACAGGTAGTGAGACATTTCTTGGTCTGTGCCACAGTGAACTGGAAAATGTCTCACTGCCTGTGATTAGTGGTGTGCAGTATCGGCTTCCTGGCGGGATCGGGCATGTGGGGTTCTTTCACTGCAGGGTGGGGGGTTATCATGGATAGCCGGCGGCGATCGAATCCCCCCCCCCTGGCCGCCCCGAAATACAGTGAGCATGCCTCCGGGGCCTGGCTGCGGTTTGCAATATCATGCCATCTTGCCGCCGTCAGACTGCGGTCGGCAAGTGGTTAATCACATAGGCCAGGCTACCACTATGAGTGACTACAGCAGGGATATGCAATTAGCGGACCTAAAGATGTTGCAGAACTACAAATCCCATGAGGCATAGCAAGACTCTGACAGTCACAAGCATGACACCCTAGAGGCAGAGGCATGATGGGACTTGTAGTTTTGCAACAGCTGGAGGTCTGCTAAGTGCATATCCCTGGATTACAGTATATAATTACCTATTGTAAAAAAAGGTTTGTGGTTTAAAAGACACGTATCTTCACTTTTATATTTATATGCAAGCATAAGAAAACTTACATACAAACAGCCAGGAAATCACATTGTTTTAACACTTTTCTTTATCTGAATATAAAGTAATAGAACAAGAGGTAAATAGAAGGTTGATCAACTGAGATAGATTTGGCCAATCATTATTGTGTCCCCTATAACAGGACAGTTAACACACCACACTCCTCCCAATGTATGCTTCTATGCACAGCTGTTCATTGTAAAGAAAAAAAAAAAAAAAAAAAATATATATATATATATATATATATATATATATATATTAGTGTGTGTGCGCTGTATTCCAAGCGTTCTATATAACTAGTGTGCAGTGTTTTCTTTATTGTCTGTTTGAAATCTTCAGTTGATTGAGAACACATAAATCTTTGTTATTAGATTGCTTTTCACATCTCTGTGGCGTCAAAGCAAATCATTTTATAAAGTGACCTTCAGCAACAGAAATATTGTGTCTCCATCTGACAGGTATCTCTTTTTGACACATTAAGAACTATGCTACATACTGTACTGTTATTTCATTGAAAAAATCCACTACTGCCAATCTGCATGAACTGACCTAAATTGTGTAACCCTTAATATTACCGAAAACCTACCATGATCCCTTTGGAAAATGTACTTAATGTTTTTGTTTTTATTTTATATTTGGCACTTTAAAAGTTTTGCAACTTTAGCATTTATATGAGTCAGAAAGGGCGGGACTTTAAAATTAAGTGCTCAATGGGTCACAATATTTAGTATATTCATTATATATAGTCTCTATATTATAATCAAATGAGCTAATCCATAGCTTCGCAATAAAAAAAGGGGAAACATATTGGAATGAAAATCATGCATAAACTGAGAGTTGAGCGAACCTCTGGAAGTTCGGGTTCTGCTGCTCCGGCCGAACTTCGGGACAAAGTCCGGGTCCGGACGGAACCCGAACGATCACACGGACACCGAACCCCATTGAAATCAATGGGGAACCGAACTTTTAGGCACAAAAATGGCTGTAACAAAGTCCTGGAAAGCCCTAGAGGGCTGCAAAAGGAAGTAAAATGGGGGTAAGGGTAGGGCAAGTGCCCTACAAAAAAATGGGGACAGGGAAATAACTTTAAATATTTTTTAAAAAATAAAAACATAAAAAAAGCAAAAATGGAGGTGAATGTGGATCATCTTCAAACTGTGTCTGAAAAGTATTAATTAACGGTAGAAGCCATATAACTGTTCTAAAATCATCTTCTTTGTAGGGCAAGTGCCCTACAAATAAATGGGGATAGGGAAAATATATTAAAATCAAATAAAAAAATGGGAAGGGGGGTGGATGTGGAGTAGGAGCCTAGAGGTTGACTAGGCCGTGACCGTGGCAGTGTAGGTGGAAGTGGTGGTGGTAGAGGAGTAGGAGGAGGTAGCCAACATGGTTTTTTTTTGTATTGAGGCTTATTCAAAAAAAGAA
>BLSH010375430.1:26985-37448 GCA_018402905.1 Glandirana rugosa
TTTACGACAGTAAGGCAGACCACCTGTGTCTGTCAAAGTTTTTGGACTACCGCCACCGACAGGGTGTCATGCACCAAGGGTCGGCGGTGATGAAAAGGTCCGCTCGGTAGCGAAGGGACGTGTTTGTTCAGCCCCTGTTCTAGTTCACACGTGACGCGTTACGGTAGACACCGTTCCAGGTGTATTGGTGACTATGTACCTGGTCATTCGTGCCCGTCCCTGCGATATAGAGCGATTGACGTGTGACCCGTTTACATCACCGCCCACCCGGACTCGGCCGATCGGTAAACCGCGTACAGGAAGGTGGTGGCTCCTAACGTCCCGTAAAGAGGGGACAGCCACCGCCATCAGGTTTTTGAAACTGTCTGTGTCCACCAGACGGAATGACAGCATTTCAAAGGCCAGGAATTTTGAAATGCTGGCATTCAGGGCCAGGGAACGCTGGTGGGTAGGGGGGTACTTCCTCTTTCTCTCCAGTGTTTGGGAGATGGACAGCTGTAAGCTTCCATGGGACCATGTGAAAATGCTTGGGGACGGTGGTGGACATGGTGGCATTGCTGTCATATCGTCTGTTTGCTGGGTGGCAGGTGACACTGTCACTGTAGAGGTGGAGGAAGAGGCCGAGGCAGCAGCAGAAGAGGAAGCAGGAGGCCGAGACCTTTCTTGGATTTTGAGTTAATTATTCCAATGCAGCTTGTGCCTTGAATTTAGATGCCTGGTCATGGGGGTTGTGCTCAGGTTGAGAACATTTATGCCCCGGCTCAGGCTATCATTACACTATCATTACACAGCTTGCAAACCACTCGTGTCTTGTCGTCAGCACATTGTCTGAAGAACTGCCACGCGGGGGAACGCCTTTGAGCTGCCTTTGGTGTGCTAGGTCCCTGGGTGCAGTGGGTAGTAGCAGGCCTACTGTCTAGGGGACGCTCGCTCCGCTTTTGCAACCTGCTCTTTTGCTGTGCTGGTGTCTGTGTGCGACCACCACCTCTTCCTCCAAACTGCACACGTCACTCGCATGACCCTTATTCCATGTGGGGTCTAGGACCTCATCATCCTCCACATCATCTTCCACCCACCCTTCACCACTGCCCTCCTTGTCAGTCTGCACACTGAGGCAAGCTGCAGCAGTTGGCACCTGTGTTTCGTCATCATCAGAGATGTGCTGCACTGGTGTTTCCATGTCCTCATCCTGCAACAGAAGTGGTTGGGCATCGGTGCACTCAATGTCTTCCACTTCTGGGGCAGCACTATATGGATGGCCCACGGAAAGCACACCAGGAGAGTCATCAAAAAGCAAAAGAGTCTCTTGCAGGACTTGGGGCTCAGACTGCTTGGCTAATTTACAAGGGGCTGAGGTGAAAGACAGATGGCCATGGGGTTCAGGTGCCAACTCTGAGCTTTCATCAAGGGACCGGGAGGGAGACAATGTGAAGGAACTGGAGGCATTGTCAGCTACCCAATCTACTGTCGCGTGTACTTGTTCTGGCCTCACCAATCGTTGAGGGGCATTCTGGCCTACCATATATCGGTGAAGGTTCTGTTGGCTACCTGAGGAAGGTGTTTCCCTTGTGCATGTAGCTGGCACACCTCGACCACGTCCTCTCCTTCCAACAGGAGGTTCACCAACACCACCAACACCAGCAGCACCAGCAGCACCATTACCATGTCCCTTATTTGCTCTCCTCATTGTGCCCACAAATATAGTATGTAGCCCTATGTAAGTATTTATTAACCACTTCAGCCCTGGAAGGATTTCCAGCTTTAGGACCGGAGCCCTTTTTGCGATTCGGCGCTGCGTCGCTTTAACTGAAAATTGCGCGGTCATGCGACGTCGTACCAAAACGAAATTTGCGTCCTTTTTTTCCCACAAACAGAGCTTTCTTTTGGTGGTATTTGATCCCCTCTGCATCATTTCTGATCGCTGCTATAAACAAAAGAAGAGCGATAATTTTGCAAAAAAACCCAAATTTCTTACTTTTTGCTAGAATACAAATAAAAAAAAAAAATATAAAAAAACATTTTTTTTCACCGTTTTTGGCCGATGTATATTCTTCCTCATATTTGCGATAAAAAAAAAATCGCAATCGGCGTTTATTGATTGGTTTGCGCAAAAGTGGTCGCGTTTACGGATGATGAGAATTCATTTTTGGGTTTTTTTTTTACTAGTAATGGCGGCGATCTGCGATTTTTAGCGGTACTGCGATATTGGGGCGGACATGTCGGACTATTTTGACACTTTTTTGGGACCATTGGCATTTATACAGCGATCAGTGCTATAAAAATGCACTGATTACTGTGTAAATGTCATTGGCAGTGAAGGGGTTAACCTGCAGGGGGCACTCTAAGGGTTAAATATGTTCCCTGGGCGTGTTTTAACTGTAGGGGGGCTGCACTATCTGGGGAAGGGAAGTGGTCACAGCCTTCGTATACACGAAGGCTGTGATCACAGCCCTTCCCCCTTCACACAGAGCGGAGGTCCGTGTTTACATACACGGACCCCCGTTCCTCCGCTCGGGGGGGGGCATCGCGGGTAGCCGGCGGCAATCGAAGCCGCCACACCCACTCCCTGGCCCTCCCCGAACACAGTGAGCGCACGGGCGTGCCTCCGGCGGCGCGCGCGCGCTCACTAAGCTCGTTCCTGCAGCCGCCGTCGTATGATGGCGTTTTGCGGGAACGAACCACTTTGCCGCCGTCAGATGCCGATCGGCGGTCGGCAAGTGGTTAATACCAATTAATACTTTTTTTTTTTTTTTGAAAACACCAAAGTAGTCTGACTTTTTATTTTGGTGCAAGAAATGCACTGCTCACACCAACAGCTAGAAGCTCTCCCTTTAGAACTAGGAGATGATTTTTGAACAATAATGTGTCACTTACAGCAACAGCTAGAACCTCTCCCTTTAGAACTAGGAGATGATTTTTGAACAATAATGTGTCACTTACAGCAACAGCTGGAAGCTATCCCTTTAGAACTAGGAGATGATTTTTGAACAATAATGTGTCACTTATAGCAACAGCTGGAATCTGGCCCTATAGGAGTAGGCAATGATTTTTGAACAATAATCTGTCCCTCTAAGCAGAAGCCTCTACCTAGTGCAGTCAGATCGTTGTGTAATGCAGGGTTTGATCTGCAATTTATCACTCAAAGCAGCAGTATGTAAAATCTCAAATTACTCCCACAATCTGATCGTTGTGTACGATCCCACAATCTGATTGTTGTGTACGATCGTAACGATCGTTGTGTTAAGCAGGGTTTGATCTGCAATCTGTCACTCAAAGCAGCAGTATGTGAAATCTCAAATTACTCCCACAATCTGATTGTTGTGTACGATCGTAGCGATCGTTGTGTTATGCAGAGTTTGATCTGCAATCTGTCACTCAAAGCAGCAGTATGTGAAATCTCAAATTTCTGCAATCTGTCCCTCAGAGCAACAGTAGTAGTAATCTCAGGATGCAGGATCAGATGTTAAAATGTCTGCAATCTGTCCCTCACAAAAATGCTGGCAGCTTCTTCTCCCTATACTATTCAGAGTCTCAGAGAGCATGTGACTGCAGCATCAAGTGACTCCAGCTTATATAGAGGCTGGGTCACATGATGCACTGGCCAATCACAACCATGCCATTAGTAGGCATGGCTGTGATGGCCTCTAAGGGCAAACCAGTGAAACGCTTGTTGATTGGCTGCCCTGCAGCTAGTCAACATGCATGATCAACTACCAGAACCCGAACCCGAACGTTTTTTGAAATGTCCGTGTTCGGGTCCGGGTCCCGGACACCCCAAAGTTCAGTACGGACCTGAACGTTACAGTCCAGGTTCGCTCAACACTATTTGTTTAAAATATTAAAAATTTTAAACAAAAATGGTCAAAGGTTCCTTAAGCAGTGAGCAATAGTAAATTGATCTACTTACACTGAAGATTATTACTGAAAATGATTTCCTGATAAAGAGTGAAGGAGGGTTGAGGGGGTTGGTTAAATACAATAAGCACGACACATTATTTATTCTTTAATTTAAAATGTTCTTCAATGTACTCATTGCATTAATGTATCATAAGTTGTAGATATAATCATTTTGAGCAGGGGTTCCCCAAGACCTGGAAATAATTTTAAGTGCTCCTCTGGGTTAAAACATTTGAGAAAGACGGATCTAGACTGTTAAGCATGTCTTTTTACACTTCCGTACATTTGAAAAATCCCACCAGACCAGGAGATATTTTTCCCATGTGTGCAGTGGTTTCTTCTAGGTGGACTGGCTTCCTCATACATTCAAATACATGATGGACCACATACCTTAGAGGGTCTTTAATAAGAGCCGATATTGCCTCAAACCGACTGGTTGGATGGAAATTTTATTTTGTGTCATTTTCCAATTTGATTGAATTTAGTAGGCAGCATTTAAAAACAACACTTGCCTATAATGTATGATAGTTTAGTATGTATTCCATTTATTTTACAAGGCTCTCTGCTCCCATACCACCCTTCTAGTATTATACTTACCCCAATCTGCTAAGGTTTTGTCTGTGTGGCATCCTTGGTGCCGCACAGCCTCCTGAGGGAATCTTCTCTGTTGGGCCCTTACAAACATGTAGAAACTCTCCATAAGATTGAGTAGAGATTACAGACAGCATAACAAGGCCTGATAGAGAAGACTTTTTTTGCACTAATGAGCTCCTCCATTATGGACAGGTATGTATAATATTCAAGGAAGCTGGGGCAAGGGGGGAGTTGGGGAAATAAGTGCAACTGAACTAAATGTTCTCCTGTGTGAACTGACTCTACTGTGACAGTGCATGGATCTAATTTACATATTCCAATCTAAACCTACAATCTGGACTGCTGACTATACAGTATAAATATATCACGGCAGCTGGTCACTAAAGCTATTTCTCAACTTAAAGATATTTATAGTGTTTGCATGCAATTAAAAACCATCCCACATAGGCCTGGCAATGGGTTATTCTGGCACCAAGCACTGCATTGAGTAAGTCAAGAAAAACTGTGTAAGTGCTCCTGTAAAGGTAGGGTGGTAGTTGTTTGTCACATCCTCCATGCTTCTTCTGGACTACGATTAACACCTTGTACAGGGTCACTTTGACTAGACATGAGATACCTTTACTTTTGTGGTGTTTTTATCAATGCCCTAGGACAAGGCTGGGGCTACCGTAGGGGAATACTCGACCTTTAGGCGGGCCTCTACTCTCAGAGATGAACGTACACCATGGACACTTGCACCATAACTGTTCTCCAGTTAACTCTCGGGCCCCCATGACAATGTGCACCTTCTCTGTCACTTGCATTTAGGAGGGACATGCTGAGCTCTCTCCACCTGTATAGCTTTTTTCACTACCACTCCCAGTAGCGAAGTGGGCCCTGCCATGCACCCTGCATCTGCTCTATACATGCAATTGACTTAACTCGAACTTCCATATCTCTGTGCACGATGGGAACCTCTGTGGTGTGAATATGCTCCCATTGTTCTGGGAGACAGACCACTGGCAGAAGAGATGCCAAAAACATCTCCCTCGCTGCTAGAGGCTATCCAACCTATAAAAGATACATGCTTCCGACAAGCTGCTTTAAAAGTTACGTTACCCTGGGTAACGACTTGTGTCTTTACATTACTCCACACTGATGTCTTTATACCACAATGTGGTCAAGACCCACTCAGTAGGCTATGTGTGCCGGTTACTTGCATTAAATCCCTTTCAGTAACTTCAGACCAGGCAGGGACAACGTTCAAACACTTTACTTGGAAACGTGTAAAAAGGTAATTACGGAGTCCAACGCAGACAAAATTCTTCCCTAATTCTCTATTCTAACTACAGGCTGTGTGCTGTCCCGACATACCTGCAAAGTTAGTGTTAGTGTAATACAAAGTCCAGCAGACATTCCTCCAGGGCTAGTGTCTGAGGGGCGAACCCCAGGTTCTGGTGACTTTACATCCACAGGGTGATAAGCAACATCCTTCTGCTACTTGCAGGTGTCATTCACCGTCTCTCTCGCTTGCGGGCCTTGATCTTAACTCTCCACAAGACCTTTGTCGGGAACATGCTGTTGGAGATAACTCAAACCGGAACTGACCTTAGTTGGCTCTTTCAGTGGACACTTGCGAGCTCAGTGGAATCTGGTTCCACACTTGCGAGCTCAGGGAACATTGGCTCCACACTTGCAAGCACTCTGTGCCGGACCAATGTCCCAATTTATATCACAGGCTTAGGGGGCCAAACCCAGAGAAGAACCCACCAAAGAGCTGGGAAAGGCATTAACTCTTATCCTCCCATCCAGGACAGCACCCAACTAGCTATCTCAACCCGCCTACACACCCCATACATGTGTGTATATATGTGCACCCCAAGTTCAAGGTTTAAGTGTAACAGGTGGTGTTGTGAAGGTTGGAAAAGGCACCTTAATTTGTTACAGTTGCTGACAATATCATGGTTACAGATTTTCTTTAAAATGTAAACCTCACTAACAGGATCTGTTATGAATGGTTTTATGCATTGATTATGTATCATTAAATGTATTTGTCCTATATAAATGTAGCACCCTTCTAGGTGGGTGCTAGGGTTACATAGATTTAGTGCTGGCTCACTGTGTTCAGTGGAGATGTATTTTTGTTTTCTAGGTAAATTTAGCTTGTCTCACTGTACCCACTGTGGCTGTAATTGCTGTTTTAGGTAAATTTAGTTGTGTTCACTGTAATTAGTGCTGCTGCATGTGATTAGTTAGGTCTGCTCAGTGTTTCAGCTGCTGCTAGTTTGCCTCTGTTTCCTTTCCAGAGAACAGTAGAATCCTCTGGAACATAGGTGTAAAGCAATGCAAATTGCAGTATGAATAATTATCCAGCCCTGGCCAATCCCAAAGAGCATGGCCCTGAAGGTTGCTGGGAGTCTGTATAAATACTCTGAGACACAGAGCTTCTTGGTCTTTTCCTTCAGGAGAGAAACACAGTATGGAGGTCTTGCTGCCCCCCCAGGGCAGCGCTGCAATATGCTTGCTGTTTGTGAGCCCTCAAGTGGGCAAACTGAGAGCCTGGATACTGAACCTGCAGAGAGCTGATTGAGGGGTTGTCATCTGAAGATCTAGTCTGGTATCACAGGAAAAACGTGTTGCATAGATGTTGGAAGAAGGCAACCAACTTTCCTTAGACATTTGTGAGTACAGACTGCTGTGAGAGATCTTAGAGATTTTTGGGCTGCTGCTAACCCTCTGGTACTAGAGAGTCTGCTGTGTGTTTGTTTATTTGTTTTACTACAAAGCCAAGTCCATAACTTGCTTGTACAAGGACTGCTTCAGCTCTGCAGCAAGGATTTCACTGACCTCAACCTGTACATAGTTCTCTTTTTGGAGCATCCCGCTCAATTCCCTCAACCCTATCCCAGTTAATCCAAAAATAAAAACAACAAAAATAACACCTCTGGTTATTGTCTAGTCTGGTTATTGGGCCAATCTACTAGGAAAAGAACTTGGGCAATTTCCAGTGGCTCCTTCAGGGTAGCGCTACATGTTAAAAAATATCATGTAATAAACTGTTTTCTGACTTTAGAAACATAATTGGCCCTCCTATACTCCTTCTCAAGTCCTTCATGGTGGTTGCACATTATATATGAAAACACCAGTCAGCCTTATAAGCCTTATAAAAATAGATCACTTAAATTAGTTGTAAAGCATTGATTGTAAAAAGAATTAATAAGAATAACAAACAGGTTTACACTTACCTGTTTTGTGCAATAAAATTGCACAGAGCAGCCTCTAACCTCCCCTTCTCGGGTCCCCGCCGGAGCTCCTGACTCGTCCCTCCACTGAGTGTCCCCATAGAGAGCAGCTTTCTATGAGGGCACTCTTGCATGCTCACTCCCAAGCCTCGCTGTCTGCATCTGTAAACACAAACAGCAAGACTTGGCCCCACGTTCCACCCCCCACTGTCTCGTCGCTGGTCTCGACTGACAGCAGCGACAGCCAATGTCCTGTGCTGCCTCAGCAAAGCTTGTGAAACCAGGAAGTGAGGGGAGGGAAGAGCTGCAGATGTGCACAGTGCTGGATCGAATCAGGGCTCAGGTAAGTAAAAGGGGGGGGGGGTGAAGGGGGATACTGATGCCTAAATATGTTTTACCTTAATCCAAAGAATGCATTAAAGTAAAAAAAAAATAAATTAGGATTTAGATCCACTTTAACTAGTTGCTGACTGCCCGCCATAGCCTGACAGCGGCAACATGGCTCTCCTGCGCATAACCACCGTCACCTGACGGCGGCCGCAGGAGCGAGTATTGTGGGCGCACCGCTGGAGGTGCCCTTGCCGGTGGCCATCCGTGAGCGCTGTCCGGCAGTGACAGAACGGGGATCTGTGTATGTAAACAAGCGGATCCCCATTTTGATGGGGAGAGGAGATTGATCGTATGTTCCCAGTATATGGGAGCAGCGATCACTCTCCTCTCCCAGTCAGCCCAGCCCCCACACAGTTAGAAACACCTAGCAGGGAATACAGTTAACCCCTTGATCGCCCCTAGTGTTAACCCCTTCCCTGCCAATGACATTTATACATCAGTGGCTATTTAAAGCTCTGCATCGCTGTATAAATGTCATTGGTCCCAAAAAAGTGTCAAAAGTGTCCAACATGTCCGCCGCAATATCACATTCCCGCTAAAAATCGCAGATCGCCGTCATTATTAGTAAAACAAAAAATAAAAAATAAAAACACCATAAATCAATTCTCTTTGTAGATGCTATAACTTTTGTGCATACCAATCAATATACGCTTATTGCAATTTTTTTTTACCAAAAATATGAGGAAGAATATATATTGGCCTAAACTGATGAATACATTTTTTTTAATATTTTTTTCGGATATGTATTATAGCAAAAAGTAATAAATATTGTTTTTTTTTTTTTCAAAATTGTCGCTCTTTGTTTGTTTATATTTTTGAAGCACAAGAAAAAAAACCCTCTTGGTGGGACTTTATATGGGAGGACCAACTCACCAAAAAACAAATCTCATACAATAAAAATTAACATTTATTGATGTATTTAAAATATCAACAATCTAGGCATAATGATGGTAGACAAAAAGAATTGAATGAACATAGGACAATACTCATGAAATGATTACATACATACAAAGACAAACATTCTAAAAAAAGACCACTAATCTGCCAAACATAGGCAGAAATAGGACCCAACGCGTTTCGATGTTTAATTCGATATCTTCTTCAGGGGTGCGTGGTCGAAATAGTTAAAAATCATCCTCACACATAGCAGGAAACTCTGGGATTTTTTATGAAAGGGTTACAAATAACACCTCCTTGCCTCCCAAATATAGGGATCTATACCGAATCGATGGCAGTTTAGATAGAAAGGTCTATGGCCAACTAAAAATGATGGCTGAAAGGGTATCCAAAACGTGAGGATAGGCAGGGCTCGTAGGCATGAATGTGGATAGTAGATTACACTCACAATTGTATGGGTTGAGGAATAAACCGACTAAATTGCAGTATTCCAAAAGCATATGGTTGTAGAGCAGGCTACATGTCAAAGTATCCAGCTGGAGGGAACCCCAAAGGGAAACCACAACAAAGACATGGTACCAAGACCACCAAAGTGGGAAGAAGAAGACAATGTCGCTTAGATTCGCAAATAGATGTATGCCGTCCGTCATGCAGCAGCCATAATGAGGGCTTATGGGGCTGAAGTGGTTAAGTACTGTTCCAATCTAGACCAGAGTGAAGGATACTCTCTTTCCTGCTTCACACCTGACCACACAAAGCATTCAGTCTCTTGGCATAGTCATCCTAGAGAAAATAATTTTTTTTTGTGTTAGTGTGGGCACACTACTAAGTGCATCCTGTTTTTAATTTTTTGTCGACAGAGCAGATATGTCACAAGAGCTTTTCTGGCAGGAAGGAAGTAAATGTTTAGGAACTGGACAGAACGCTAACATCCTGATTTTCACTCTCAGTATGTTATGTGAAACAAGAAATAGGAACAACTATGTGCCAAAAAACCTGACTGCTAACCACTTCTGTGCCAGATATTGATCAACACATGCATCCAACTTTGGCAGAAATATCCTATATGCTCTGGTTTTAATCTTATCTGACATTACACATTGCTATAGCGCTATACTTTGGAGGGATAACATGACAGCACTGAAATACTATTGCAGTAAATAAAACATGTTGCATACTAAGATATTTGGAAAGAGGTGGGGGTAGTTCTTGTCTGTTTTCCTAAAGCCGACCAGACACAAGTAGATTTCTGCCAGTGCCTGATGAACTAGCTGAAATTCGAGCCATGGGTCATCCTGACTAAGGATGGGCTCGGGCGTGTTCGCAAGTGCACGTGCCCGAGCCCACCGGGAAGTGAACCCTGCACTGCGCCAATCACAGGCAGTGAGACATTCCCATTTGCGCTGCTGCAGCGATCGGGGAAATGTCTCACTGCCTCTTATTAGCGCAGTGCAGGGTTCACTT
>BLSH010375430.1:38611-52803 GCA_018402905.1 Glandirana rugosa
TTTTGGGACCTAAGTCTCATTGAACCAAACTCTCACAAAACGTTCTGTTCGTTTTAACAAAATATATCAAACTCAACTATTTGTTCGCTACAGAACTATGTTCATCTCGGTGCAGCGTTTACTCATATTTTCTTTTCTCTCCGAGGCGATTCACATCGTTATACCAATGTAAATAACTTCTATGTTGTAAAACGTTGAGTGTACCAACTAATTTTGTTCGTGTAGATTCATACGTCCGTAGGCAATATTTCTGGTAGGAGGCGTAGCGGTAGTTGCAGTAGGGAAGGTACGACGTGAGATGCTCGCTAAGTTCGGAGCGAAAGTCTAGCGAGATGACGTCCCATCAGAAGGGCCAATACTAACATCTAACTGTCGCCACTTTCGACAACCACGCCTCCTACCAGACATACCTGTCGAAATGGGACCTACGGACGTATGAATCGAGGCTCTACTTGTATCAAGACATCGCTTGTTTATCAACTCAAACTATATAAAACAATTTTGCTTGTCTTGCAAAACACTCTCAAACCAAGTTACTCTGAATCCAGGGTTTTACTGTGTACAGTATCTCACAAAAGTGAGTATACCCCTCACATTCCCCTTGAAAATATTTTATTATATCTTTTCAACACTGGAACCAGATGGCTTGCAACCGAGGGTCCTTAAGGAACTCAGTCAAGAAATTACCAGACCGTTGTACCTAATTTTTAAGAACAGTTTACTGACTGGTATGATACCAGCTGATTGGAAAAAGCCAATTAAGCAGCAATATATAAAAAAGGACCAAGATATATCCCTGGGAACTACAGGCCAGTTAGGTTAACATCAATAATATACAAGCTCTTGGAGGGAATACTAAGGGATTATATACAAGATTATTGTAATGAAAACTATATCATTAGCGGTAATCAGCGCGGTTTCGTGAAGAATCGTTCTTGCCAAATCAATCTATTAACCTTCTATGAGGAGGTGAGATGCCATCTAGATAAAGGAAAGCCTGTAGAAGCGGTGTATCTAAATTTTGCAAAAGCATTTGATACAGTTCCCCATAAACGCTTAATATACAATCTAAGGTCTGTCGGCATGGATCACAGGGTGAGCACATGTATTGAAAACTGGTTACATGGGTGAGTCCAGAGGGTGAGGATAAATGGGGAATACTCGGAATGGTCTGAGGTGGAAAGTGGGGTTCCCCAGGGATCTGTCATGGGACCAATCCTATTCAATTTATTCATAAACGATCTGGAGGATGGGGTTAACAGCTCAATTTCAATATTTGTGGATTATACCAAGCTAAGCAGGGCAATCATTTCTCCAAAGGATACAAAAAATTTGCAAGAAGATCTGAACAAATTAATAGGGTGGGCAGATACGTGGCAAATAACGTAGAAAAATGTAAAATAATGCATTTGGGTACCAAGAATATGAACGTAAACTACTCACTGGGGGGGAGCCTCTGGGGAAATCTAGGATGGAAAAGGACCTGGGGTCCTAGTAGATGACAGGCTCAGCAATGGCAGGCAGTGTCAAGCTGCTGCAACAAAGCTAACAAAATATTGGTGTGCATCAAGAAAGGGATTAACTCCAGAGACAAATCAATAATTCTCCCACTCTACAAGTCTCTGGTGAGGCCGCACCTGGAGTATGCCATCCAGTTCTGGGCACCAGTCCTCAGGAAAGATGTGCTGGAACTGGAAAGGGTTCAGAGAAGGGCAACAAAGCTAATTAAGGGATTGGAGGACCTCAGTTATGAGGAAAGATTACAAGCACTGAACTTATTCTCTCTGGAGAAGAGACGCTTAGGGGGGGATATGATTTCAATGTACAAATACAGTACTGGTGACCCCACAACAGGGACAAAACTATTCCGCACAGGCAAACACACAAGGACACACGGCCATTCATTAAAATTAGAAGAAAGGCGGTTTAACCTTAAAATGCGTAGGGGGTTCTTTACGGTAAGAGCAATGAAGATGTGGAATTCTCTTCCACAAAGAGTGGTTTCAGCTGGGAGCATAGATACTTTCAAGAAACTATTAGATGGGCACCTAAGGGACGACAACATTGAGGGATATACAATGTAATACTGACATAAAAGCACACAAATAGGTTGGACTTGATGGACTTTATTACACTTTGCTACAATGTAAAGTAGTGAGTGTACAGCTCAAATGAACAATATAAATTTGCTGTCCCCTCAAAATAACTCAACACACAGCCATTAATGTCTAAACTGCTGGCAACAAAAGTGAGTACACCCCTAAATGAAAATGTCCAAATTGGGTCCAATTAGCCATTTTACTCCCAGGTGTCATGTGACTCATAAGTGTTACAAGGTCTCAGGTGTGAATAGGGAGCAGGTGTGTTAAATTTGGTGTTATCGCTCTCACTCTCTCATACTGGCCACTGGAAGTTCAACATGGCACCTCATGGCAAAGAACTCTCTAAGGATCTGAGAAAAAGAATTGTTGCTCTACATAAAGATGGCCTAGGCTATAAGAAGATTGCCAAGACCCTGAAACTGAGCTGCCGACCAGTGGCCAAGAATAGTGTTGAGCGAACCCGGACTGTAACGTTTGGATCCGTACCAAACTTTTGAGTGTCCGGGACCCGGACCCGAACACGGACATTTCAAAAAATGTTTGGGTTCGGGTTCTGGTAGTTGATCACGCATGTTGAATAGCTGCAGGGCAGCCAATCAACAAGCGTTTCACTGGTTTGCCCTTAGAAGCCATCACAGCCATGCCTACTAATGGCATGGCTGTGATTGGTCAGTGCATCATGTGACCCAGCCTCTATATGAGGCTGGAGTCACAGTGCTGCATGTCAAATGCTCTTGGGTTAGTGTAGGGAGAGGATGCTGCCGGTGTTTTTGTGAGGGACAGATTGCAGACATTTTAGCATCTGATCCTGCATCCTGAGATTACTACTACTGTTGCTCTGAGGGACAGATTGCAGAAATTTGAGATTTCACATACTGCTGCTTTGAGTGACAGATTGCAGATCAAACTCTGCATAACACAACGATCGCTGCGATCACAACGATCAGATTGTGGGAGTAATTTGAGATTTCACATACTGCTGCTTTGAGCGATCTGACTGCACTAGGTAGAGGCTTCTGCTTAGAGGTACAGATTATTGTTCAAAAATCATCTCCTAGTTCTAAAGGGAGAGGTTCTAGCTGCAGCTGTAAGTGACACATTATTGTTCAAAAATCATCTCCTAGTTTATTTGATTTTAATTTATTTTCCCTATCCCCATTTTTTTGTAGGGCACTTGCCCTACTCTTACCCCCATTTTACTTTTGCAGCCCTCTAGCACTTGCCAGGACTTTGTTACAGTCATTTTTGTGCCTAAAAGTTCGGGTCCCTATTGACTTCAATGGGGTTCGGGGTCCGGGATAACGTTCGGGCAACGTTCGGTGCCGAACCCGGACTTTTTCCCAAAGTTCGTTCAGACCCGCAGAACCCGAACGTCCAGGTGTTCGCTCAACTCTAGCAAAGAACATACAGTGGTTTAACAGGACAGGTTCCACTCAGAACAGGCCTCGCCACGGTCAATCAAAGAAGTTGAGTGCACATACTCAGCATCAGCATCATATACAGAGATCGTCTTTGGGAATTAGACGTATGAGTGCTGCCAGCATTGCTGCAGAGGTTGAAAGGGTGGGGGGGTCAGCCTGTCAGTACTCAGACCATATGCTGCACACTGCATCAAATTGGTCTGCATTGCTGTCGTCCCAGAAGGAAGCCTCTTCTAAAGAGGATGCACAAGAAAGCCCGCAAACAGTTTGCTGAAGACAAGCAGACTAAGGACATGGATTACTGGAACCATGTCCTGTGGTCTGATGAGACCAAGATAAACTTATTTGGTTCAGATGGTGTCAAGTGTGTGTGGCGGCAACCAGGTGAGGATTCTAAAGACAAGTGTGTCTTGCCTACAGTCAAGCATGGTGGTGGGAGTGTCATGGTCTGGGGCTGCATGAGTGCTGCCGACACTGGGGAGCTACAGTTCATTGAGGGAACCATGAATGCCAACATGTACTGTGACATACTGAAGCAGAGCATGAGGGCCGCAGGGCAGTAGTCCAACATGATAACAACCCCAAACACACCTCCAAGGCGACCGCTACTTTGCTAAAGAAGCTGAGGGTAAAGGTGATGGACTGGCCAAGCATGTCTCCAGACCCATCTGTGGGGCACCCTCAAACAAATCAAACTCTTTCCTAATCAACATACTTATGCACGTAAATGACTCAAAAGGTATTGAATGTACTGGTTTAGAAAAACATCCAGGCAACCAGTATTTTCAGAGGAAGATTTTGGTTAAAAAAGGCTGAAATTTGAAATATCATTCCTGAAGAGTTTCTGCTTTCCATCTCAATACTTTGCCATACTTTTATTCTTACTGCAAGCCAACATTTTTCTTGCAGAGAAACTTACCAACAATTAAAAACATTTTGTCATTTAAAAAAAATATTTTTACAAAAATCCATCATTTTTGGTGGATAAAATCTAAAGAAGTAAGTTGCCAGAGGCTGGGTTCACACTATTGCGAATTGGATGCGGGTTCTCTGCAGGAGATTTTGACCGGCTGTCTATGGAGCCGGTTCACGTCTCCGGAGTGGCTCTGGTGCAAATTTGCACAGGAGTCCTATGCGTCTTTTGATTCATTTCAGGTCTGAATTCAGGCAAAAATTCAGGCTGCAATCGGACCTGAAACAGTGAACCAGGACACACCAGACCCCTGCTGGGAGCTGCATGCGAAGACAGTGTGAACCCAGCCTGAATGTGGTATTATTATGTTTAGTTGTATTTATTATTTTACTTTAATCAATTTTTTTTTTTTTACATTTTTCTTTTTATAATTTTTTTAATCAATTTTTTAACATCACAGCTTCCATTTGGAAATTTTATAAAATTGAGAGTAATTTAGTAGTAAGATAGGATTTACTGCAGCAGCACAGAATTTATTGTATATAAAGGTACATACATAATTTCCAGCAGCAATTATATAGCTTTTATCTTTTGAGATTTAACATTGTATAATACATAGGACTATATGAACTGGAAGAACGTGTCACAAAAACGTTTTGCATAAAACTGTAATAAAGTGGCAGGTAAAGGAGTTTTGAGAGAGTGCACTTATTGTATTGATTAATGCTTAGGCTTGCCTTAGTGTTTAATTTATGTAATAATTTGATTACCCTTTTATAATTTACTAGAACATTCTGAGCAGTCACTTTGTGTCTCTTTTTGTGGTGTTGTACTGCTAGAGCTGATAAAATTATCGTTCCATCCTAATATAAAAAAATGAATAGAACCTGCACATACTTTGTCACATCCGGAAATGGTATTGCCTCTTAGATCAGATGGGCATTTAAAGAAAAGGCATCTACAAACAAAAAACACAGAATTCCAAGCTCAACTTAACGACCAGTCTGTCACCAGTGACGCTGTTTTGTAAAGAAAAGGCATTAAACTAATTGCAGCAACTCATATCAGCCAATCAGAAATCATGTTCCAATGATTTAACTTTGAGACTACATCATTGCTCTTTGCGCTTTCACACCGATTAAGCTTGACAGAGTACAATTGATTGCATTTTGTAAAAGAATGAGTAATTTCTAAATAATCCATTTTTATTATTTTGGAATTGTTTTGTGCTTCCATAATATTCTTCAAAAACTGCTTAAAAATAAAAAAAATAAATAACTGCTGGGCTGATAGTTGTTTTACTTAAGCAAACAGTTGAGCATGCAAAACATTGGACCCATGAAATCTAAGGCAGACCTTCTGCTGCCAGAGCTGAATAATGTTTTTCAGCCTGTCAATTACATAGACTTTTATATGTGAAAGCATTCTCAGAAGATTTCCATGCTTAATAAAACCTTTCCTCGTCTTTCATTTTGTCTGTCACCTGTCAAGCCTGTGTGGTCCCTGCTGATTTCTTTTCATATTTCATTCCTAGAGTCCCTTGTGTACTTTTTCTGATCTCTGCTTCTGTTGGAGCTGGTCCAGTCAAGTCCCTTCACCTTCATTTTCACAGCTGTAAAACTGTTCATAGCTATGGAAAGCTGCCAGACTATTCCCCCTTGCCCAGATCATAGATGCTTTGATTTCCCAAGAGACCACTCTAAGATTAAGTATATAAATCTAGTGCTATATGACCTTGCCCCCACTTGCTCACTACAGCTGGTCAGTGTGAAGATATATACATAGACTTTTTTTAATCAAAGGATCACAAAATATTCTAATGATTCAATTAAAAAAAAACAAATAACATTTAATTGGTAGATAGGTAAGGAGACTCCCCCTGACTTACAAAACTATGATTTACCTAGGTAAGGATAATAAATGTACAGTTTAAATGTACTTCTGTTCATTTAGAAATTATGTGAACTTTATGACCAGGCTATACAACTATTTTTTTTAAAGTATATGTAAACCCAATCACTAAAACCTTAAGTATGCTTTAGCAAGTTAATGTCATTTCAAAGTAATTTTCAATAATTTCTTTAAAATAATACCTGGTGACCCTGCGGTAAAGGTCCTTGTGAAGGAACAGCCTTGTTATAGGGTGACAATGCTTCCTGGCACACATACCTCAAATGGAGTCTACAAGTGGCCATTTTAACATGCCAATCAGTTTGGTGCCACCATTGTCACCCTCAGAAAAAAACTTATTGAGAAAATGCCATGCAGCCATTGCATTAGTACATGCATGTAGACAGGAAGTGGCTGCAAAGAGAATGCATGAGATTGGCAACGCTGAGATACAACAAAAGATGAAAAAAGCTGAAAACAAATTTTGTATTAAATCAGTGTTTCTCAGCCCTTTTTCATTTAAGGCACCCTTCAAAATGTTGGGCAATCTCAAGGCATCCTTTAAAATTATGGACAGTCTTGAGGCACCCCATTCTAAAATGTAAAAACTATTCTAATAGGTTTACATAATGCAGCAGCAGCTACACACAAAGGACACCCACCATTATAGGGGATTTATTCTCCAAAGCAATTTTTTTTTTTTAAGCCCGTGGTGTGTGAAACACACCTTCCAAGCTCACCCGGTGCATAAAAAAAGTGCACTAGGTGTATACACGGTCCCCCTCTGAAGAGGAAGGACCTATACCCTGATTCCCCGAGGCGCAAGGCTCCTGACAGGAACTGGGGCATCGTGCACTAGGAATGCCTAGCCGAAGCCAGGCGACCCCCGTTCTCTAGGCAGCCAGCCGAAACTGACCGCCCCGATACTAAGTGGGACTCCCCCGAGAGGAGGCGGAGCAAGCCAAATACACTTATGCAAACCGGTACTGACTAGTACTCCAATGTTTCTCTTCTCCCTCAGTTTTTCTCCATCACTTAGCTAATGAGACTCCAAAGCTGATGGAGAGAGGCAAGGGAGGGTCAAACAAGGATGATATGCAGGCAAATGACATCCTCATTTTCAACTGATGATGCCATTGGTCATTAGGGGGTTGGCAGCTAGAATGTTGTAATGGTGTACAATGAAAACCTGTGGCTTTGTGGCTAAAAGGCAGGCTTCATCCACACGCCGGCTTGTATACAATTTTGGTGCAATTTTTAGGCATTTTGCCAAGGCATCCCTGAGGAAACCTCAAGGCACCCTGGTTGAAAAAAAAATGTGTTAAACAAATTAAATTTCTGACAATTCACATTGAATTAGAAAAATAAATGTTGGGGTTGACATCTATTGTAATAATAGTAATGTAATAATAGTGGCAGCCCCACAATTATACACATTTTTATTTATTGTAACAGTCTCATAAAATTTAATACAAGTTAAAAAAACAAACAAAAAAAAAACAGTATCCCAATCAGCAAATTACAAAGCTATCTGCACATAAGAACCCTATTAAAGTGTATCTATAGCCAAAACGTTGTTTATTTTTGAATAGAGTGGGGAAGTGTTAGAACCCCTGTTTTCTTTTGCTCATTGTATTCCATTGGGGAGATTTAATTTTGCTTCCTATCCTAGAGAACCAACAGGACGTTCATGGAAATCTATCCCCAGTGAGGTAAAGTCCCCTCAAACACTTGTCACCAGAACAAGTACCCCTATAAAAACTTTTTCCTCAACTCCTGGTGATATATGTAAAATTTTGGATATCCCATCACACCCCTTTCACACCAGGGCCACCCAAGCGTTAGCGGTAAAACACCGCTAATTTGCGGTGCTATACTACTGTTTATATTCGGGCGGCAGTGGTGCACTTTTAACCCCCCCACAAGGGGTTAAAAAGGGGTTAAAAGTGCCAGCTAGCAGTGCTCCCGAAGCGGTTTTCAGCTGCTTTGGCAGCGCTGCCCATTCATTTCAATGGGCCGGGCAGTGGAGGAGTGGTGCAAGCGCACCTCCCCAGTGTGAAAGCACTCAGGCTTTCACACTGGGGTGGATGGGGGGTAGTTTTTCAGGCACTTTACAGTCGCTATTTTTAGCGCAAAAGCGCTTGAAAAATGTTCTGGTGTGAAAGGGCTAATTAACTATACACATTCAATGTAATACATTTTATAAAGGTAAACATTCTACATAAGAATAAAAGTAAGGCAATAAATATCTACTATATATCAGTGCTGAAAAAAAAACTTTATCTCATTTTTCAATCCCATAAGGGATCAAGGATTTCATATAAAGTATATTGAATATTTTATATTTGCATATTTATATAAAGTGATAAAAAAACATAAGCACAAAGAAAACAAATATATTTTAACTATATATTATTAAGCCCTAAAAGCAAACAATTCCATTATTAAATCCCAATGGGCCAAAGATTCCATATGAAGTATTTTTACAAAATAAGCAATTGGTCAACTGTAACTTGCAGTTTACTAAACAGGTGCAAAGTTAAAAAAAGTAATGCAAAACAGGTTCAAGATGGCAAAGAGCATGCATAAACTGCAGAATACCGTAAGCGGCACAAACATGGATTCTTCAAAACAATGTCTCTGGCTCAATCAGGGTAACATTTGGCTGCGTAACATAGTCTCTATAAGACTCTATAACAGGGGTCCTCAAACTATGGCCCTCCAGTTGTTCAGGAACTACAATTCCCGTCATGCCTAGGCATGACTGTGAATGTCAGAGTTTTACAATGTCTCATGGGACTTGTAGTTCCGCAACAGCTGGAGGGCCATAGTTTGAAGATCCCTGCTCTATATTAACAGAGAGCCAATCTGAGAATCACTACTTCAGTAAATCAGTACAGAACTAGACTACTTGCGATTATTTTCATAAACAGCATCCCTCACAGTGAAATCCAGGTTTCCGCTAACACAGATGAACAGCTGGAGGGAACCAAGAACAAAGGGCCATCCCACTGGAAATGGAGTACTCTTAAGAGCCAACAGGGGGGTACACCCCACAGTAGATGGGTCATCCAGGGAATCTGTATGCTATTAGTCTCCTGCTTGTCTTCCTGCACACCAGTTCTGAGAGTAAAGGGCATCTCATTTGGGTACAGATCACTTGCCCAGCTACCTTTTCCTCATGAGGTGTGGCCTCTCTAAGCTGCTGAGGGAGAGAAGCTGAGGATTTTATATTCCCTGGGAGTGTCCAGGAACCCAGGGAGTTGTGGTAAATGGAGTTAAAGGGACCTGCATCTGAGCATAGTGAGTAAATGGGCACCCCACAATAGTCTCCACATAGGTACTTGTACATACGTTAAAAAAAGTATTTGTAAGAATAAGAGTTTATCAAACAACTTCACTATTTTATCCAAACAGGCCACAGATTACATATAAAGCATTTTGTTTTACTGTTCCTAAAATGTTACTAATTCTATTTCCACCTTTCCAAGCTTTTAACACAGGTGAACAGCTGGAGGGAACCAAGAATAAAGGGCCACCCCACTGGAACTAGAGTACTCTAAGAGCCGTCAGGGAGGTGCTCCCCACAGTGGACGGTTCATCCAGGGAATCTGTGTGCTATTAGGCTCTTGCTTGTCTTCCTGTTCACCAGTTCTGACAGTACGGGCATCTCATTTGGCTACAGATCACTTGCCCAGCTACTTTTTCCTCATGAGGTGTGGCCTCTCTGAGCTGCTGAGGGAGAGAAGCTGAGGAATTTATATTCCCTGGACAATAAGAAAAAACAATAGCTGAAAATTCTCACATACCCTTGTTTTCAAAGTTATTTTATTCACTTTGTATACTGCCTCTCACAAGGACACTGTATGTAGTAAGTTACACCTGTAAAATTACAATATGTCCATAGATTGCAACAGGAAACAAGAAAAGATTTATACTCACTGAGGGGATTTCCCTCTTGGCAGATTTGAAATGGATATGGCCGCCATTTGTTCACAACTCACCCCTAATGAAGCTTCATTTTTGAAGCATATGCACAGGGTTTTAATGTCACTTTGGAAAATTTTTGATCACTTATATGTTTTTTTTATCAGGGGGACATTTTGTTAGGGCAAATTTTGAGAAATTATATTTTAAGTTTTTTTTTAAAGGTATTTAATTCAGGAAAACTATGTGTATTAGCCTTTTAAGCAAAGTAGGAGAGGAGATCTCTTTTAACATTAAAAGAGAAGTAAGGGGTTTTTTTTTTCAGATTTATACTTACCTAGGTCAATGCAGCATCGTTCTAATGCTGCGCCTGTTCCCCCAGAGAACAACGCCGATCACTCAGTTCTCACAGCTTCGTGAGCAGAGAGCCGTAGACTGTCAGTTACAGCTCTCTGCTTTTTCCCCTCCTTGCTCACTGGAGCACTGGGCTGTGGAGGGGACGGGGCGGCCGACTCTGGCTGTCAGCGACTCGGTCCAGGCCCCTGGCAGATCCAGACTTTATTGTCACGATGACGCGGTGCTTGGACTGACTTCTGTGATGTCAGCAGAGAGTGGACTTCAGTCCGCTCTCTGCTGAAAACGGGTCACAGGAGTGCAAAACGTGATCCTTAGGAGAAGTACAATCAAACGCGCTTTGGCTATACTTCTCCAAAATTCCCATTATTTTATTTGTTATGTAATAAATTAGATTAATGTGAATTCAGACAGCTTTTTAAATATTTACGCAATGTATAATAATGTTTTTATGGGGTATACTGAAGGCGAAACAATCCTTGTATACATATATTATTAGAAATTGGTTTTCTTCTTCTTTTTTTATTTCACGCAAAGAAAAATTATGACTTGAATAGAAGGAAAAATTTATTCTATTTTTATGTTTTTTTTATATCTCTAAAGGTAAGGTATATACGCTAGACTTTTTGTTTTTAAAAGCACTAAGGTACAGTTATTGGGTATACACTCTCAAACCAGATTGTGTGCTGTCTGGGCCACGCTGAACAAGGCACAACCTAACAGTCTAACATTTCTGGAAAGATTATTAGGTTTTTCAAACTATTTTTCAGAAGCTTTGGATGACCTTTTTTGTCACATAGGAGGAACGAGCGCATCCTTGCTGTCCACTATATGTCTCCTACACTGACACCAGCCACTTTTTCCAATTAGTACAATTTTAGCAATTAAGCTCCCAATAGCCCTAAAGCTAGCCAAGTTTTCCATCAAGCACACTTTCATGCTTGACAGGACAACCAAAACATAGTTACCAGTTATGGGATACAGTTTGTATTAATATTTTGGCAAGCCTCTTTTTCATGAATATGTATTCTTCTGTCATTCTCTTCCAAAGCCCAGACCAAGAGGATCTGTTAGGAACAACAGCCGGGTGTCCCTGGCGCCCAGCCCCTTAAACGGTGCCAAACTGCTCCATTTAAGATAGGTGGAGCCCAGCAGCAAGTAATGTCCGTTCTACAGCGTCCTGTGACCTGTGAGCCCCAGCTCTACCTCTGTTTCCTGTATCTGCCTGTTTCCTGTTGACTTGGCTTGTTCTGACATGCTGATTGCTACCTGCACCGACCCCGGCTTCCTACGACCATCCGATTGCCTGATCCTCTTGTACTTCTGCTGCCCGCCTGATAACGACCCTGCTTGGACTTGGCGACCCTTCTGCTTAACCCTTTTGTACCACATAGCCAGCCCGTTGCCGACCCAGCCTGCACGACCATTCTTCTGATCTGCATGACCCTCTGGATCTTCACATCACCATCAGTGACTTTCCAGCCCTCGTGCCATCCTGCACTCTCGGACTTCCTGTCTGCTCTATCAGGGGTCCCAGAATCGGGTGTGCAAGAGCGGTTGCTCCCTGGGAAGGAGAAAGCCCTCGTGCCATCTCGCACTCTCGGACTTCCTGTCTGCTCTATCAGGGGTCCCAGAATCGAGTGCGCAAGATCAGTTGCTCCCTGCAAAGACAGACTCCATCGCCAGGACCGTGACAGGATCAAGCAAACCCTAGAACTGTACATTAGATATTATAAAGTATAATGGGTTATTTTAAACCCCGTTGCAGAGTTTGCCTATAGCAAGGCTCATCATTCCCTGTTCCCTATTAATTGCACCTACACCAAGTTAATCACTCTCTGCTCTGTCTCCGGTTTTCCTATTATGGAAAAGTTACCTGCACATGCATCAGTCCCCAACAAATCAGACCTCATCCCATTTCTTTTGAAACTTGTTACAGCCTGCAACTCTGCCCCTGCTCCATGTCCCTCTATTCATACTTACAATGAACCTGAGTATGAAGGTAAAGTGGTAGAAAACCCTCCTATTATTAGTGTCTATTAAGGACATTATGGCTGTGTACATGTGCTATTTATGCATTGTGATGTGTCAATGTAGCTATTTAAATGGAACATTTCCATCTCAAGCATATGAACTTTGCATCACAAGCCACTCCATCAGTTTTTATAAAATTACCTTTTCTACTAAAATGAATGCTAGTGAAATACAAACTTTGACATTTGACACAAGTCAGCGGCAAAGACAATGGGGTTGATTTACTAAAACTAGAGAGTGCAAAATCTGGTGCAGCTCTGCATATAAACCAATCAGCTTCCAGGCTTTTTTTTCTAAAGCTTAATTGAGCAAGCTGAAGTTAGAAACTGATTGGCTACCATGAACAGCTGCTCCAGATTTCACACTCTCCAGATTAAGTAAACCAACCCCTCTCCATCACCAACAATTCCTACTGGTCCCTGAATTGTACAGAGAGCATTGACACATGTTGCCTCAGGATGAACAGAGATGTATTTGATATGTGGACTGTGAATGACAGTTTGGTTTCTCATTTGCTGTACGAGAGACAATATGGTGGTGCTTAATGGCAAGAATAACGGGGTCTCCAGGGACAGACTGGAGCAGTTTTGTTCATTAATAAAGCACTGGGGAGGTGTTTTTTTTTAAGCCGAATAGTTCATATTTGCTTGTTGCTGTAAACCTTAGTACAGGAAAGGGTTGTTGTAAGATCTCTTGCCAGTGGTTTATTATAGCGTACTGTGTGTAGTCCTTAAAGGCTGCAGTATAGTAGTACCTTTTCATCGTTGACAGTGCACCTGATCTCTGGCTGTTTGCTATCTGTCCCAACGACAGTGGAAGTACAGTACATGTATTCTTCTCCTTTTTATTTTGGACTTTCAGTTTTCTATGCTGTATGCAGATATATTTCTTAAACCATTTTCTCATTTCAGAGAAGAAATAGATGTGTTTATGTGTAGTTTATACTGAGACACACCAGTTTAAGCTTTATAAGGGACAATTTATCAAAAACTGACATTTAAATTTGTAGTGAACACTGGTGAGCTGAATGACTGACTGGTTTATTATCTCTCGATAACTCCATTGACATCTCTCTGAAAGGGCAGCCTGATTTCCCCAACTGCTATGTAGTGTTTCTATGTACTGTTTATACTTATCCCCCCCATGTCAACTGTTTTTTGCTACCCCCTCCTATCACAGTCAGTCTAGTCTTAAATCCAAGGAGGCCTTTTATTTTATCAATGAATACAAGGCTTCATCTAAGTGGCTGAGGTAGAGATCATGACTTCATCCACCTGCCTCTCCATTTCAGCCATTAAGAGGAAACATAATATTTATTGATAAAATACAAGGATGCCTGTGAATGGCTAAGCAGCACTCAGCCTGACTCAATTTGGTCCTGAGAATTGGACGGGAAGTTACCATACTGCTGCCAGATCACAGAGCTGTATTTGTAAGTAACTGATGCTACAGTTTATACAGCACTGACGGCGGCTGCATGTACTCGTAATACATGATTGTCCCTAACAAACTATTTAAAGTGATAGCAAGATGTAGGCTTTAAGTTGGTAA
>BLSH010375430.1:58885-82915 GCA_018402905.1 Glandirana rugosa
ATATTATTTTCGAAGGCGGGACGGACAGTTACGTCAGACGAATGTCAAGTGGGTGAGACCTAGGTCAATGTTTCCATAGTTTGACGTTCGTCCCATCTCTGTAAAAAAAGAATTAAAATCTCAACGTTTAAGATGACATGACTTCTTCCAATTCGTTATACAGAACAAAACACACCGACACTGTACGTTAAAACTATGATTTCGACGGTATGTGACAAACCCGAGCAAACGTGAAAGAAACTGAAGTTGTGATCACAACTCGCTTGGGCCTGACATTGCAAGCCCAGGCATGGCTTGAAAGCCCACAGGCCCCGTGCCTGGGCCTGTAAAGTTTTTAGCAAGCCCAAGCCAGGCCCCGGACCGAACCCGAACGATTTTTGAAATGTCCGGGTCCGTGCCCCGGACACCCGAAAGTTCGGTACGGACCCGAACGTTACAGTCCGGGTTCGCTCAACACTAGTGTTGAAGTCAAAGAAAGTGCAAACGAGCCCAAACAGTGTATGGCAGCTTTAGTATCAAAATTGCATGTCACAGCCACACAAAACAAGACATATTGCTTAACCTTCTTCAGTACAGTAGAATTTGCAACTCTAAAATTAAGAAAAAAATGTCTCTACCCTGCTTGCAGTTTGATACCTTTGTAACTGGATCCAGAGTGGGTGAACTGTAAGCAGACTGCATTGACAGGCAGGGCGGAAGCTTTTATTATACATGGCAGTGTAATAATGACAATCAGCAACATGATGTGTGAGTAGCTGTGTACCGCCCTTGTAGTTGTAATGTATTAGGCTATGAACTATGCTGGCAATGAAAAAATCTGGCCTTGGCTGTCAGTCCAGCTTCATTTTTCTATCATGCAAGGCTTAAAAATGTAATCCTTTGAGAAGATTTCTAGCTTCCTCTTCTGTCATCAGGACAAGAAATAAACACAAAACAGCAGACTGTAAACTTTCTCACTTTATTAAGAACCACCAAGAAAAATTTTGGCTGAAGATTTAGTTTAAGTGTAAAGATTATTTCCTGTTTTATCAGGAAATATTTTGACGAGGATAACAACATAGTTGTTAGGGATACCATCCAATATGAATGATGGTCATGGACCTACTCAACAACAAACAATGGTATATAAGTATATCCAAGCTGTTTGTAGATAGGATGACCTTAAGGCATAGGAACCTTATTACTAATGCCCATGTCAAAAATAACATTGACAAAAAACATTTGAATTTTTAAATGTTAAAGCACCAAGAACCCCCACTCTATATGCCCTGCCCAAAATTCACAAGAGTCTGATCCAACCATCAGAGAGACCCATTGTCTCGAGCAATGGATGCCTGGCTGAATCAGCAAGCCAATTATTTGATGACTACCTACGTCCTCATGTTGTCTCCCTAATGTCCTATTTTCAAGACACAATGGATCTGACGCAAGCGTTGGATAATATACATGTACCGGAGGAGGTTTGGTTGGTGGCAGTGGATGTAGAGACCCTCTACAACTCATTTCACCATAATCGGGGGGGGGGGGGGTAAGGGTAGTGGAGGGCTTTCTATCTGAGTGGGGCATTGCATCTGGCTCATATAATGGTTTTATTTTCAATCTATTGAGGTTCATTCTGACTAACGTTTTCATGTTTGGGCGCTCCCACTACCTGCAGGTGCAGGGAGTTGTGATGGGAACTTGTTGCGCCCCATCATATGCAAACCTGTGCCTGGGGGGTGGGAGCGAGACCTCTTTTCCAAGGATGACCTGCAGGAGTTTCTCACCAGGGCACTCATCTGGAGCAGCTTTATAGTTGATATTTTTATCATCTGGACTGGCACTTTGAATGAATTAAATGCATTCCTTGATAGAGTTAAGGTCAATGATTACAACCTCAAATTTACCATGGCACATCATCAGTAGATTATTAACTTTTTGGACATACAGATTTATGTCAATCCTGATGGTAGTTTGGGTTCCACCCTCTACGAAGCCATCCTAGGGCAACACTATTCTTCATGCCACCAGCTCCCATCCAGCCTCATAAATATCCATTATTCCATATAGCCAATATCTTCATTTGAGGAGAAACTGCTCTATGCAGGAGGATTTTGAAAAGGAGGCCAGGGCACTACAAAGTCGTCTTAGAGACTGAGGATATAGTAATTCCTGCTTGAAGAAAGCATATCATAGGGCAAGCAATCATAGCTGTTTTATATTGGGAAAACAAAATTACCTTTCTTCCATTGCATTCACCACCATGTCCCTTTAGTTAATAAGAATAAGTAGAAACCTCCATAAGTTGCCATTTGGGCCTATAACACAGTCCCCATCATCCCCCCAACATGAAAGGTGAGGGGATGTGGACAAACTATTATTACAACATGAAACTAAATGGATTTTCAACCTGTCATCGACCAAATATCCCGGATTAAATGAGGCCCTCAGTTTTAAACCATTTCTGTAAATACTGTTCCTTCGGTCATTGGCTGTTAAAAGTAAATCAATTTAATAGTGTGCAAGTGTGAATACAACAAATTATATAGCTTTGGTATGGCCCCAGTACTTTTGGGGTTTTCTTGTGTGCTTGCAATATTTGTGCTTATTATGGTCAAACGTAAGGATCCTCTGACTGATTGCTTGCATAGGTGTGCAGGTGTTTGTGGTACCATTGGGTCACTACTTTGAATGTATGGTCATATGGACGCCCAGGGTGTCGTTCTGAATATCCCTGAGGCTTGGCACCATGGCTGTCCCTTTAAGGCAACACCCTTAAAGAGTGCTGGATCATTCACTGGCCTGTTTACTGGCTATGGTAGATATTGCCTTGTTAAATATTATTTATGTTGTGATTGGCCCTTTAAGGAGGTGCTCTGCTGTGTGCCTGATTGCTAAATGGCCCACTGGTTTGGGAAGAGGCTACCCCTGGTGTTGTTGCTATTTGCTGAGCTATTTATGTCCCTGTTTACAAGGCTCTATAAGACTTTCCAAAATGGCCAATGGAATACTGCGTGTGTGCGTGACGTCATTACGTTCGCACAATCAGCACCAATATGGCGTCTGCATCTCATTGGCAGGTTTACCTTCCATGAAGTGGGAGAACCATTAATAGCCCAGCATGGCGGCTGCCTGTGTATAACGGCCACCTGCCATGCTGTAATGAGGAGCCATTTCGGACTACCATGCTGTGAAAGGTAATCATATTGTGCTGAGTCCTGGTGAATGTTCCAATATGTCAGTTGTGAAGTTACTGAATGTAAGCACTGTTTTTCAGATCTGCTGTATCAGACCTGTCTGTTTAGCCCATTGAATAGCTTGGCTGTAACTGAGCTGTTTGCTGGTTATAAGTGTTATTATAGGAATAACTGTCTTGCTGACACACTTTCACTTGTTTTGCCTAATATCCCATCATTTTCTGAAGGTCCAAGATTTCAATGTTCCAGTACTATATATCATTCTAAAATTGCATAAAATTATGGAAAATCCCCCAGGTCGGCCCATCATCTCGGCCATCAATAGACCTTTAGACAGGGTGGGAAAATACTTTATATAACTATTTTCAGTTTAATTAAAACTGTCTTCCAACAGATTTCCGGCACGTCGATGGGTGCCTCATGGGCACCATCCTATGTGTGCCTTCATCTTGGCATGTGGGAGGATTCCATGGTGTACTACATGGAACCATTTAAGAAATAAGTTAACGTGTGGGTACGCTACATTGATGATATCCTGGTGGTCTGGAAGGGCATGGATGATGAACTAATGGAGTTCATCACAAAGCTGAATGACAATCAATGTAAAATTAGATTTACCTATAATAGGGATGCTCTTACTGTGCCCTCCCTACGGCAGCCAATACCCTTTTGAGGGCAGACAGTTTCCATCCCTGCTCATTGAAGCAGGGGATCCCCATGGGTCAATTCCTCCATATTCAGAGGAATTACTCCAAAGACGATGACATTAAGAAAGAGACGCACAAGATATATTTGTGCGTCAGGGAGAGAGGTTACTCTCACAAAGAGAAGAGCTATGGACTGTGATCGAGACTCTCTCCTGGTTGAGCGCAATACTTCCAGTGATAGTGGAGTAGCCCGGGCGGAACCTGTTTGTTTCATTAGTGAATTTGGAGCGCAGTGGCAAGAGGTGAAGGATATTCTCACTAAGCACTGGTCCTCATTATCACAATGTCCCATTTTGGCCAAAATTGTAGGCGAATATCCACACATGGTTGCAAGAAGAGCCAAAAACCTTTCAGATTTACTCACCAGATCAGAATATATTCCCTCAGCGGACGCCACTTGGCTTTCGGCCTACCCTCGTGCCAAGGGTATGTTTTCCTGTGGTCATTGCCAGGTGTGCAAATTTGTGGAGCGTACTAATGAGCACACTGATGTGGATCAGGAGAATAGTTATAAGATGTGTTGTCTTATTAATTGCTCTACCACTAGAGTTATTTACAGCCTGACATGCCCGTGTGGAAAGACATATATTGGCAAGACAAAGCATCAGCTTCAGACTCGTATGGGAGAACATTTTAGTGATATTAGAAAGAAGGACCTCAAGACTTTCTGGCTCAAAAATAAATATGAGCTGGAGGGAACTAAAATCAAGGGGGTCTATGCCATAAAACTTAGCAAAAAGGAGAGGTGACTTTGATAAAATCTTGCTAAGATCTTTCTTGATAATGTATAGTGAGATTTGTGCCTCTTTTTAGTTTGGGGTTGGGGCCACTTCTGGATTGCCTCTAGTTTGTTGGTCTGCGGTTTAACGAGTTCCCACTCAATAATGTGGCCAAGGTATTTGGCCTCCTCGAGACTGATGGCACACTTTTTGGGTTTGGCTGTGAGCCCTGCTTTCAAGAGGGAATCCACAACTGCTTACACTCTGGGCAAATGGGATTCCCAATCAGGACTGTGGATGACCACAACATCCAAGTAGGCGACTGCATAGGGTAGATGTGGCCTCAATGTCTGGAATGATGCAGGAGCCCCATGCAGACCAAACAGCATTTGTTTGTACTGGAAGGAGCCCTCAGGAGTTGAAAATGCCATTTTCTCCTTGGCTGACTCTGTTACGGGTATCTGCCAGAAGCCCTTAGTTAGGTCCAGGGTTGTTATGTAACGGGCCCCTCCCAAATGATTCACAAGTTTGTCGACACGAGGCATTGGGTATGCATCAAGCTTGGACAAGCTATTCAGTCTTCTAAAGTCATTACAGAACCGGATAGTGCCATCAGGCTTTGGGACCAGCACTATGGGACTCGACCAGTCACTGTGGGACTCCTCTATCACATCCAACTCTAACATGTTCTGTATCTCCTTTGCTACTGCCTAGCACCTAGCCTCAGGTATTCTATAAGGTTTCACATTTATGCGAACACCTAGCTCTGTGATTGTGTCATGTTGAATCACTGTGGTCAGTTCGGGCAAAGGGGAGAAAAAGTCTCTATTTTTGTTCACAAACTCTAACTAACGTCCTGTTGGGCTACTGACAAGGATTCCATCAGGGGGGTGTCCGGTGTCGTGTCATGAAACCATAGTAAACATTCTGTCATGTAACCTAAGCAAACGTTCATGTCTTATCTGTTGCCTACCTTTGCTGAATGTATCTAGTTAAAGGCCAGGCCTCCCTCACCTGTGAGCTTTTGTAGGCCCTCTTCAGCTGGCCTCCGCCCCAGGCCTTACTTGGTAACAGGATATAAGCCTGGCAGTGCAAGGCTGCATTGCTGATCAGCGTTTGTCTGTGTTTGGCTTGTGTGTGATTGTCTCCCTGTAGTCTTATCCGTGTATTGATCCTTGGCTTGTCTGACTATTCCTTCCTGCCTGATACCTCGACCTTCGGCTTGTCTTCGGTTTCTCCTGTCTTCTGGCTGTCCTGACCCTTCGCTATTTTTCTGACAATTCTCTCTGTTCCAGTGCTGCCGCTTCCCCTCTCTCACCTGGGGTCAGCTGAGCGTGAGCTAGGGGACCCTGGGGGCCGCGACCTGGATCCAGTTGCAGCCAAATCCATCCTCACCACTAGAGGCTCTGGTGAGCACCCACTGGCTCTTAGACTCCGCGCCCTGGGGAAATCGATGCACTAGCTCCCTGAGTTTCAGTGTCCGTGCTCTAGGGAGCCCTCTTCCCGTATAAGCCGGTACTACTTAGCAGCAGTCAGCCATAGGTCCACCACCTTGCGTGCACTTCGCAACCTTAGCATGCGCTTTGCACTTCTGTGGTGCGATTCACACTCCTGCGGTGCGCATCCGTCACCTGACCTCAGGTGCAGTGGCACATTGGTACCCTATCTTTTTGAGAAGGTGATATGGCCATCATAGCCGCTCTGTCCTTCCATGGTTTTAAGAGGTTAACATGATTTGTTCAGGCTTCTTTTTCCCCGTCTGGTAAACTTTGTTGTTTACTTTCCCTACTCTTTCTTTAATCTCAAAGGGACCCTGCCACTTTGCAACAAATTTACTTTCAACAGTGGGGACCAGCACCAATACTCTGTCCCCGGGGTTGAAAGTTCGGATCTTAGTACTCTGAATATAAACCTTTCTCTGAGCCTCCTGGGCTCGCTCCATATGCTCTAGTACCAGGGGCAGGACCACTGCGATTCGATCCTGCATCAAGGAGATGCAGGATGATGCTCCTATGAGGGGTGACCTCTCCTTCCCACCTCTCTTTGGCGACATCTAATAATCCCTGGGGATGTCTACCATACAAGAGTTCAAATGGGGAGTATCCCATAGATGCCTGCAGAACCTCTCGTATGGCAAACATAAGATACGGCAGCAACATACTGTATCCCAATCTCCCCCATCTTTTTCCACTACTTTTTCAACATGCTTTTGAGCGTTTTATTAAACCTCTCCACAAGTCCATCCATTTGGGAGTGGTAGACCGAGGTACAGAGATGGGAGATTTTTAGAACTTGCACAATTCCTTAGTTACACGGGACATAAACGGGGTGCCCTGATCCGTTAAGACTCCTTTAGGGATCCCCACCCGACTAAATACCTGGACCAACCCCTTGGAAATAGTCTTAGCGGAGGTGTTCCGCAAGGGCATGGCTTCAGGATAGTGGGTCGCATAATCTAGTATTATGAGGATGTGCTGGTGTCCCCGGGCAGACTTTACTACGGGTCCCACAAGATCCATGCCAATTCTTTCGAATGACACTTCAATTATGGGCAATGGAACAAGTGGACTACAAAAATGGGGCGAGGGCGCAGAGAGTTGACTCTCAGGGCAGGATTCACAATACTCTCTGACATGTGCATGCAACCCGGACCAGAAGAATCTCTGGGTTATTCTCTCCCTGGTCTTCTCCATACCCAGATGTCCCCCCATTACATGTCCATGGGCTAGATCTAGCACCATCCTGCGAAAGGGTTTAGGAACCACTAGCTGTTCTACTTCATCCTCCCCGCGTTTTACACCTGATACAACAAATTCTTTTTAAGAAGGGAAAAGACACCCCCCAATTTGGGTCCATAGGTTCCCCATCAATCACCTTCACGTTTTCTCTGGCTCTAAGCAGAGTGACATCCCGTAGTTGCTCTGTACAGAAGTCCTCTCTCCAGACCTCTAAGTCAGGTACTACATTCTGTTCACTCTCACAGTCAGGGTAAAATACATTTTCTGGGTCATTAGCCACCAGCTGGGAGCTATCTTCTGGCTACTCCGGCTCCCCATCCATTGCAGGAAAAGGAAGAGGGTCTCCTTCTTCCTTGGTCCTGCCACCAGTCTCCCCTTCCATTTGGCAAAAAGGGTCTGGCGAGAGTTCCAGTGCTTCCTCAGCAGGAGGAGCTCCTTTCTCCAGACTCTGTGTCATCCCATAACCTCCAAAAATGGGGAAAATCCCTCCCATCTAGGGTTTCATGAAGCAGTGAAGGTACCACCCCCACTGAATGTGTCACACTAACCACCGCTGTCTGGAGGTCCAGAGTGTCCCCATGGATGCAAAAGACCCCGACAGTGCTAGGATGTAATCTTGCAGGATTTATACAATTGCTTTTGACCAACGTTACCACACTATTTGAGTCAAGCAGTACAGTGACTGGTTTCCCATCAATAGAAATCACACACATCTGCTTCTCCATGCGACCTGAACATGATGCTATATATGCGACCTGTGCAAAAAGAGAAAGGCGTCTATTCAGATAAGTATAATCGCATTGCATGGGTTCATCATTCAGGGGACAATTGGTGGCGATATTGCCCAATGCATGGCATTGGTAGCATTGTATGTGCTCTATACCCAGTCCTCTCAAGGGTCCCCAAGACCTTCCTGGCTTCTTTGGCCAGTCACCAGGTCTAGAGCCCATAGTCTCGTTAGTCATTACAGCAGTCTTATTACTCTTCTCAATGCCCTTGAGCATAGGGACAGTCTTACCAGATCCGCTGGGGGCCCTTTCACCCCTAGGCACACCGAATTGGGGTGCAGATGGGTTCAACAAGTCCTAAGCTGCCGTGTATCTCTCCACAAGGTCCACAAGTTGGTTAGCGGTTTTGGGGTCCCCATGACTGACCCATTTCCTCAAAGCAGCTGGGAGTGCACGTAGATAGCGGTCCATGACCACACGCTCAACAATCTGGGGACCTGGCAAAGTCTCCGGCTGTAGCAGCCTGTGCGACCCGGAGGTTGTTTTCCTGCTGAGCTGCCTGTTGTGCTGCAGCGGCCTCTGCGACCTGACGGTTGGTTTCCCACTAAGCTGCCTGTTGTGCTGCAGCGGCCTCTGTGACCTGGCAGTTGGTTTCCCGCTGAGCTGCATTGGCCTGCAGCAGGGCCTTCAACATTTCCTCCATCTTGGAAAGTTGCCCGCTGAGCTCCACCACGTGTGGGAGATTAGCTTGCGTGGATCACCTTTCCTGGGAAGAAGGCAGCTTGTAGGCAAACTTTCTTAAAATCTGTCTGGTTGCCAGTTTTATTTGGTAAAGGTTGCAGGCCATTAAACAAACAAAAATAGCAAAAACAAAACCTTGCCTTCCGGCACTAAACTAATACAGACAGGATACCTCTCTATACGATGTAGGGCTTGTTCCTGACACCTTCAAACAAATGCAAACCTTTTTCCTTTTGCAGTCCTTAGAGTCCCGGGGTGAGCTCCACTGAGATCTCTTCCTGGTTATTTCAAGCAGCTGGAGAGGGATTTGGGTGGACCAGAAACTCCGGGCCGGAACTAGCTCTGCCACGGAGGCTAGCAAAACCCGGGTCGGACTCTCATCAGTCCACTCCAATGAACGCATGCGAGGCTACAAATATCACCCGTCCACTATTGCACCTCGCATAACGTCACAATATATATATATATATTTAGACTATTATGATGGCGTTATGGTCCTCCAATGATACACTGATATCCAAGTGGTGGTGACTTTCTGGCCCTCGTGTGCATGTACGAACATTCTCGAATTACAAAGGCTTCTTTTTTTTGTTTATTGTTTCTGATCATGCGCAGTCTTTTGTATCTGATTTTTCTCGTACAAAAATTGTTCATTCTTTTCCCGTAAAGAAAAGTTTTGTTTGTCCCTTTGGAAATTTTTGTTTGGAAGGTCAGAATTGGCTGTCAGAAAATCGTTCCTCAGATAAAAATGTTCGCCCGGTTTTCTTATAGTGTGTACGACCCTACAGTGAGTGCCTGTCAATCATTTGCTTTGTGGTCTGCCCTTCCAGTGTTCACTGGAGCACTGAGCAGTGGAGGGGGCTGAAGTGGATGGCTTAGGCTCCCAGTGGCGTGCTGAGAGGCTGAGCCAGTTGCCACTCAGGCATCTGGGTGGATCCCAACATTATAGTCAGGATCCCTCCAGAGCCTGGACCGGCTGAGAATGTGGGAAATTAGCTTGTGGGGATCACTTTTCAGATGCAAACATTCGACATGGAGGACAGTTTATTAAAAATCTGGCGGCTTGCCAGGCTTATTATTTTGGATTTGCAAGCTCAAAACACAAACAAAAACAGAAAACAAAACCTCGCCATCTGGCACTAAACTAAACAAACAGGTTCCTCTGTATACAGTGTGGGTCTTTCCCCAACACCCACAAAACATAAGCACAGTGCAAACCTTGTTCTTAGAGTCCAAATTAGCACACAGAGCTCTCTCAGCTTTCTCCCTCTGAGATCCAGGATAGAGCTCTCCTCTGTTCTCTTCCTGGTCATTAAATGCAGGTGGAGAGGGGTTTGAGTGGACCAGAAAGACCGGGCTGGAACCAGCTCTTCCACAGTGGCTGGCAAAACCCGGGTCGGACTCCCGCTAGTGACCTCAAAATGATCGCATGCGAGGCGACAAGTATCGCACGTTCATTGTGGTGCCTCACATAACGTCACATACCCCCCCTCTGCACAAGCCCCTCAGGTGGAGCAAGTGTCCCGACCATGCAGTGGGCCTGGGATAGACCGGCATTATTTTGGAGCCTTCAAACCTGGTGTTCCACTGAGAACCTAAATGGCTGTAGGGCCAGGAACCACCTAGTTACCCAGCTATTTTTCTCCTGGTTGTTACACACCCACTTAAGGGGGGCATGGTCGGTGACTAGCCTGAATGACCTTCCCAGCAGGTAGTATTTTAGGGCCTCTAAGGCCCACTTGATAGCCAGGCATGCCTTCTCCATAATGGCATATTTCTTTTCATGTCTATTAAGCTTCCTGCTTAAGTAGAATACCGGGTGCTCTTCACCATTTCTGATCTAGGACAGATCGTCGGTTTGAACCACAAACTCCTTTGTGAAGTCTGGGGTCATGAGCACTGGCTGTGCACAAAGGGCTTGCTTCAATTTCTGGAAGGCCTTCTCAACTTAGGGATTCCACTTAACCATTCCTGAAGCTCTACCCTTTGTCAGATCAGTCAGAGGGATGGCAATGATGGCAAATTCGGGGATGAAGCGTCGGTAATACCCTGTTATCCCCAGGATTGTTCACGGTTGGGGCCACATTTGAATGGCCTCGATCTTATTGGTCTGGGGCTTAATCACACCCCGACCAATAACATACCCAAGGTATTTGGTCTCCTCTAAATGCATGGCACACTTTTTCGGGTTGGCTGTTAAACCTGCTACCCTCTGTGAATCTACCACTGCCTGCACCCAGGGCAAATGTGATTCCCAATCTGGGCTGTGGATGACGACATCATCCAGATAGGCCGCTGCATAGGGCCGATGCGGCCTCAAAGTCTTGTCCATCATCCTCTGAAAAGATGCAGGGGCCCCATGCAGACCAAACAGCATTCATTTGTATTGAAAGGACCCCTTGGGGGTAGAGAAGGCCATTTTTTCCTTTGGTGACTCCGTTAGGGGTATCTGCCAGTATCCCTTAGTTAGGTCTAGGGTTATGTACCGGGCACCTCCCAACCTATCCACAAGTTTGTCAATCCGCGGCATTGGGTAAGCGCCAAACTTAGACACTTCATGTAGTTACCTGAAATCGCTACAGAACTAGATAGTGCCATTGGGCTTTGGGACCAGTACTATAGAGCTCAACCAGGCGCTGTGGGACTCCTCTATCACATCTAATTCCAACATGGTTTATATTTCTCTCACCAACGCCTCTCATCTAGCCTCAGGTATTCGGTAGGGTTTTACATTTACACGGAACCCTGGGTCCATGATTATGTCATGTTGTAGCACAGTGGTCAGTCAGGGTAGGGAAGAGAAAAAGTCTATTTTTACTGACAAATTCCTTAATGTCATTTTGTTGTGTCAGTGACAAGGACTCTGTTATGGGGACATCGGGGGTCAGGGATAACCTGCCCTTTTGGGGAGTGGGCACTGCCAATAAACTCTCCATGTCCTTCCACGGTTTTAGGAGATTAACATAGTAAATCTGCTCCGGTTTCCTTTTCCCAGGCTTTGTAGTTTACTTCCCCTACTCTTTCCCTAATCTCAAAGGGAACCTGCCATTTTGCCAGGAATTTACTTTCGACTGAGGGGACTAGCACCAGCACTCTGTCTCTGGGGTTGAAAGTCCAGGTTTTTGGCCCCCCCCCGATTGTAAACCCTTCTCTGGGCTTCCTGGGCTTGCTCCATATGCTCTCGTACAAGGGGCAGGACAGCTGCGATTCGATCCTGCATCAAGGAATGTATTCTATGACGCTTCTATATGGGGTGGCCTCTCCTTCCCATGTCTCTTGAGGGTCTTGTTAAACCTTTCCACCAGACCGTCAGTTTGGGGGTGGTAAACAAAGGTGGGGAGATGGGAGATTTTGTACCACTTGCACAATTCTCTGGTCACTCTGGACATGAACGGGGTACCCTGATCCGTCAAGATTTCTTTAGGGATCCCCACCCGACTAAACACCTGGTTCAGTTCCTTGGCGATAGTCTTAGCAGAGGTTTTCCGCAAGGGTATGGCCTCAGGATAGCTGGTCGCATAGTCCAGGATCACCAAGATGTGCTGATGTTCCCGGGCGGATTTTACTACTGGTCCCACGAGATCCATGCCAATTCGCTCAAATGGCACGTCAATTATGGGAAGTGGGACAAGGGGGCTGGGAACCACTAGCTGTTCCAGTTCGTTCTCCCCATGTTTCACCACCTGATACAACAAATCATTTTTAAGCATCATGTAGGGAAAAGACACCCCCCCAATTAGGGTCCACCGGTTCCCCATCCATCACCTTCACATTTTCTCTGGCTCTGAGGAGAGTGACATCCCATAGTTGTTCTGTACAGAAGTCCTCTCTCCTCTAAGTCAGGGACTACATTCAGTTCACTTTCACCGTCAGGGACAGAGACATGGTCTGGGTCATTAGCCACCTGCTGGGAGCTATATTCTGGCTCCCCAGCCATTACAGGAAAACAAAGAGGGTCTCCTTCTTCCTCGGTCCTGCCACCAATCTCTCCTTCCGTTTGGCAAAAAGGGTCTGGTGAGAACTCCTGTGCCTCTTCAGCAGGGGGAGCTCTTTCCTCCAGGCTCTATGTGCCTTCCCACAACCTCCAAAAATGGGGAAAATGCCTCCCCACTAGGGCTTCATGAAGCAGGGAAGGTACCACTCCCATGGAATGGATCACTCTGCCGCAAGGGGTGCCAATCTCGACCAGCACTGTCTGGTAGTCATGAGTGTCCCCATGGATGCAAATGACCACAACAGTGCTAGGGTGTAACCTGGCCGGATTTGCACAGCTGCTTTTGACCAACGTTACCACATTACCAGAGTCAAACAGTGCAGTGATGGGATTCCCGTCAATAGCAATCACACACATTTGCTTCTCTATGCGATTTGAGCATGATGCTGTACATGCGACCTGTGAAAAGAGAAATGTGTCTTTTCACATAAGCATTATCACATTGCATGGGTTCATCATTCAGGGGACAATTGGCAGCAATATGGCCCAATGCATGGCATTGATAGCACTGTATATGTTCTATACCCCGTCCTCTCAAGAGTCCCTAAGACCTTCCTGGCCTCTTTGTCCAGTCCCCAGGTCTAGAGCCCATAGTCTCTTTAGCCATAGCAGTCTTATCAAACTTCCCCATGCCCTTGACCCTTGGAACAGTCTTACTGGGACCGCCGGGTGGTCTTCCACCCCTAGATACATTGGAGTGGGGTGCAGATGGGTGTAACAAGTCCTCTGCAGCAGTGTTTCTCTCCACGAAGTTCACTAATTGGTTGGCAGTTTTGGGGTCCCCATGACTGACCCACTTCCTCAAAGCAGCAGGGAGCGCACGCAGATACCAGTCCATGACCACGCGTTCCACAATCTCGGGGCCCGGCAAGGTCTCAGATTGCAACCACTTCCTCATGAGATATATCAGGTTGAACATTTGTGGGCAGGGTGGCTTGTCCATGCAGTAGGACCACTGATGCACCCGTTGAGCCCGGACAGCCATGGTGACCCCCAGGCGTGCGAGTATCTCCATTTTTAGAGTCTCATAGTCCTGGGCCTTTACTGGTTCCAAATCAAATTAGGCCTTTTGGGATTCACCTGTCAAGAAAGGTGCTAACAGTCCCTGCCCACTGCTCTTTAGGCCATCCTTCGTGATCAGCGACTCTTTCAAAGGCTGTGAGGTACGCCTCCACGTCATCTGCAGGTGTCATCTTTTGCAGCAGGTAGCTGGCCCGTACCAACTTTGGTTCCGCTGGCACAGGACTTGCGGACCCCTTTTTTAATTCCACCAGGGCCTTCGCAAACTGGTGGTTCATCTACTGTTGAGCCGCTTGTTGTGCTGCAGTGGCCTCTGCGACTTGGCGGTTGGTATCCCGCTGCTGGCGATTGCACTCTTGTTGGGCTGCAGTGGCCTGTAAAAGGGCTTTTACCACGTCCTCTATCTTCCAGGTAGATGTCTGCTGAGTCCACCAAGTGTGGGAGATTAGCTTGTGGGGATAATTTTTCAGATGCAAACATTGAACATGGAGGACAGTTTCTTAAAAATCTGGCAGCTAACCAGGTTTATTATTTCAAGTTTGCAAGTTCAAAACACAAAAACAGAAAAAAAACCTCGCCGTCTGGAGCTAAACTAAAGGAACAGGTTCCTCTCTATAGAGTGTGGGGCTGTCCCCGACACCCACAAAACATAAGCACAGTGCAAACCTTGTTCTTAGAGTCCAAATTAGCACACATAGCTCTCTCAGCTTTCTCCCTCTGAGATCCAGAATAGAGCTCTCCTCTGTTCTCTTCCTGGTCATTAAATGCAGGTGGAGAAGGGTTTGAGTGGACCAGAAAGACCGGGCCGGAACCAGCTCTGCTACGGTGGCCGGCAAAACCTGGGTCAGACTCCGGCTAGTCGTCTCAAAATGATCGCATGCGAGACGACAAGCATCACCCGTCCATTGTGGTGCCTTGCACAACATCACAAGAGACATCAGCAGACAGCAGACTTTAGCCTGTTGTTGGCTAAATCTGGGTCACAGGAGTGAAGAACTAAAGTGGGGTACACACTATAAGAAAAATGATATGAACAATCATCTGGTTTGCCTCATTGTTTCACAGCAAGTTGGAACCGAGGAAGGAAATAATGTACAAAAATTCTCGTATAACAAAGGTTTTTTTTTTGTTGTTGTTTATTGTTTCTGATCATGCGTAGTCTTTCGTATCTTATTTTTCTCGTACGAAAATTGTTCATTCTTTTCCCGTAAAGAAAGATTTTGGAGTTTGTCCCGTTCTTTGGATGAAAATGTTGCCCAATTTTTTAAAGTGTGTACAACCCTGCAGTGAGCGCCTGTAACCCACAGGAGAGGTAGAGCCAAAAGAGCCCTACTTCTCCTTTAAAACATGACAATCATGAAACAATAACAAATATACAGTATCTCACAAAAGTACACCTCTCACATTTTTGTAAATATCTGATTATATCTTTTCATGTGACAACAGTGAAGAAATTACACTTTGTTACAATGTAAAGTAGTGAGTGTACAGCTTGTATAACAGTTTAAATTTGCTGTCCCCTCAAAATAACTCAACACACAGCCATTAATGTCTAAACCACTGACAACAAAAGTGAGTACATCCCTAAGTGAAAATTCACAAATTGGGCCCAATTAGCCATTTTCCCTCCACGGTGTCATGTGAGTCATTAGTGTTACAAGGTCTGAATGGGGAGCAGGTGTGTTAAATTTGGTGTTATCTCTCTCACTCTCTCATACTGGTCACTGGAAGTTCAACATGGCACCTCATGGCAAAGAACTCTGAGGATCTGAAAAAAAAAATGTGTTGCTCTACATAAAGATGGCCTGGGCTATAAGAAGATTGCAAAGACCCTGAAACTGAGGTGCAGCACAGTGGCCAAGACCATACAGCAGTTTAACAGGACAGGTTCCACTCAGAACACGCCTTGCTGTGGTCGACCAAAGAAGTTGAGTGTCGGTGCTCAGCATCATAGCGGTTGTTTTTGTAAAATAGATGAGTGCTGCATTGCTGCAGAGGTTGTAGGGGAGGGGGTCAGCCTGTCAGTGCTCAGAACATACGCTGCACACTGCATCAAATTGGTCTGCATGGCTGTCGTCCCAGAAGGAAGCCTCTTCTAAAGATGATGCACAAGAAAGCTCGCAAACAGTTTGCTGAAGACAAGAAGACTAAGGACATGGATTACTGGAACCATGTCCTGTGGTCTGATGAGACCAAAAGAAATGTATTTAGTTCAGATGGTGTCAAGCATGTGTGGCGGCAACCAGGTGAGGAGTACAAAGTGCTGGCACTGGGGAGCTACAGTTCATTGAGGGAACCATGAATGCCAACATGTACTGAACCCCCCTGAACATTCATTATTAACCCTAGCTTGTGCCCTAGGGGAGTTATAGAGTGTTCTGGCCCATTTGATAAAGGAAGGACCAAATCAAAATTTTTCCAGGACCCCCCAAAGGTAACCCCATTCTAGACAATCGAAAGCCTTAGCAGCATCCAGGGACAATATAGCCCTCAAGCCCATATTCTCTGATTGTATCTACAGATTCAAGTACACCCTCCTAATGTTTCCACTAGTGGATCTATGCCGGATAAATCCAGATTGATCAGGGTGTACCAGTCTCCTCTGAATTATTTTGTTCAATCTGGATGCCAGTACCGTCGCTAAGATTTTTGTGTCTGCACACAGTAGTGATATTGGTCTGTATGAGGAAACCTCTAGCGGGTCCTTCCCCTCCTTATGAAGCAGGGTTATGATAGCCTCCCTCATTGAAGTTGGCAGCTCCTCTGTATCGGTTACCCAATTTGCAACTTTCAGTAATTCTGGGAGTAGCACTTTCCCATAATGCTTGTATACTTCTACTGGGAGTCCGTTGGGCCGGGGGACTTCTGATTCGCCATTTTCTTTACTACTTTATTTAGTTCTTCTAATGTAATGGGCGAGTCCAAATTTCCCCTTTCCTCCTCTGAGAGTGCTGGAATTTTCAGGCTAAAAAGCCTGTCATTGCCTCCTGCGTACCCCCTTCCTGCGATTTATATAACCCCACATAAATGTCTCTATTATCTTTGTCGTATTCGAGACCACATTACCCCTTGTTGTTCTTATTGCTGTAATACAATTAGATGGGGAATTTGCCTTAATTAAGAAGGCCAGCGCTCGACCCACACTCTCTCCCTCTACAAAGGAGCTCTGTCTCTTAAATAGGTGCTTATTCTCTTCTCATTTCTGCTATTCTATACCTCTGTTGGCTATCTACCATATCCCTGTACCTCTCTTCTGTGGGGTCCTCTATATATCGTTTCTCTGCTCCTTCCACTTCTCCCTGAATGGCCACTTCCCATTCCCCATTTTTCTTTTTAATTTTGGTAATCTGTTGAATTAACAGCCCCCTTAAAAAAGCCTTCCACACCACCCCCACTGATGCTGATCCAGTGTTAATATTTATAAATTCCCCTAGGGCCATCAACACCATCCATCAGCTCCATCCAAACTGGGTTTACTTTCCAGTTGCTCATACTATTGGTCCCCTCTAATCGTAATGACAATATCAGAGGCGAATGGTCCGACAGTCCCCTGGGTATATAAGCAGTTTTTTCCACTAGGCCTAGGGCCTTCTTATTACCCAGTGCCAGATCTATCCTGGAGAGTGTGGCATGCGTACTGGAAAAAAGGGATTTCATTAAAACTTACCGTAAAATCCTTTTCTCCGAATTCACTGACAGACGCAGCTCTTCATGACATGTGGGTTTATGCTCGTCCTATTAGGAGTTAACTAGGCAGAGAAGAAGCAAGCTGGCCCCTCCCACTGGGGGCCGTCCCCTCTTCACACATAAACCCCCTACCTAGCTCAGCTCATCAGTTCGTAACAAGCCGTACCGAAACAGAGCGTAGAGGGGTGAGTGCTGCGTCTGTCAGTGAACTCGGAGAAAATAATTTTACGGTAAGTTTTAATAAAATCCCTTTTTCTCCAACGTTCACGACAGATGCAGCTCTTCATGACATGTGGGGATGCCCCAAAGCTGTGTCAAAAAGGGTGGTGGGTAAACGACAACAACTGTACCCAACAGAACCTCTAAGGAGGCGCCAGACGCGCCTACACTGCTGCCTGTAAAACTTTGCGGCCAAAAGCAGCATCCGAAGATGCGGACACATCAACTTTATAAAACTTAGTGAAAGTGTGTACCGAGGCCCAAGTGGTCGCCTTGCACACCTGTGACACCGAAGCCTGGTGTCTGAAAGCCCAGGAAGCGCCAACAGCCCTGGTAGAATGAGCCGTGACTGGAAAAGGGGGAACCTTGTCCCGAATAGAATATGCATGGGTCACGGTCTGTCTGATCCAAAGGGAGACAGTAGCCGACGAGGCCGCCAAACCCTTGCGCGGACCATCCGTCAGTATAAACAAAGAATCAGACTTCCGAAAGGAAGCTGTAGCATTCAGATACATTCGTAAGGCCCTTACTGCGTCCAAGGAATACCCTAGGGTGCGATGGACATGGGCACAATGAAGGAAGAACAATATCTTCATTAATGTGAAAAGAAGAAACCACCTTCGGAAGGAATGAAGGAGATGGGCGCAAGACCGCCTTGTCCTTGTGCAGGACCAGATAGGGAGAATTGCACGACAGTGCAGCCAGCTCAGACACCCATCTGGCGGATGTGATGGCCACCAAGAAGGCCACCTTCTGCGACAGCAGTTGTAAGGAAATCTCCCTGATCTTCTCATATGGCGGTTTCTGAAGCACAGAAAGCACCAAATTCAAATCCCATGGAGCCATCGGAGACCTCACCCGAAGCGCCATATGTCGCACACCTTGTACAAAGGTACGAACCAACGAATGTGATGCCAAGGGTCTTTGAAAAAGAATCACCAGAGCCAATATATGGCCCTTGAGAGTACTCAAGGCCAGTTTCTTGTTCAGGCCTTGCTGTAAAAAGGTCAGGACCCTGGGCACCATGTAAGAGTGAGGGTTGTGACCCTCCGCCTCACACCAAGCTATGTAAGCCTTCCAGGTGCGGTGATAAATCTTGCGAGAAGTACACTTGCATGCTTTGAGCATGGTAGGGATCACGGAGTCAGCGACACCCCTGTCCCTCAGCACCTGGGACTCAAAGCCAGCGAGGGTAAAGCAGGGTGCAAGATGGGCCCATGAGGCAGTAGATTATCTCACATCGGGAGCCGCCAGGGAACATCCGCCACCATTTGCACCACGTCGGTGTACCACAAACGCCGAGGCCAATCCGGAGCCACAGGATCATTGGGATTCCCTCCACTACTACTCTGCGTAGCAACCGTGGGAGAAGTTTGATTGGAGGGAAGGCGTACAGAAGATGATACTGGCCCCAAGGGGCCACGACAGCGTCCGTGGCTACCGCCAATGGATCTCTCGTCCTGGACACAAAGGTATTCACTTTGTGGTTGAACCGAGACGCCATGAGATCCACATCCGGCGTCCCCCATCTGTGGCAAATCTGGCTGAACACCTCTGGATGGAGAGACCACTCTCCCTGATCCAGCGTCTGGCGACTGAAAAAGTCCGCCTGCCAGTTTTCCACGCCTGGAATGTAAATGGCGGAGATTGCCGGAACGTGAAGTTCCGCCCAACGCAGGATCAGAGCTGCTTCCACCACAGCTGCTGAACTCCTTGTTCCGCCCTGATGGTTCACATATGCCACTGCTGTGGCATTGTCCGACTGGACCCGAATCGGGCGACCTCGCAACTTCACTGTCCATTGAGACAGGCATAGCCTGATCGCCCTCAGCTCCAGCACATTGATCAGGAGGCGTGCTTCCTGCGCAGACCAACGGCCCTGAGCAGATAGCTGCCCCAGGACCCCACCCCAGCCTGACAGGCTGGCATCCGTCGTGATTATTACCCAATGAAATGTCAGTAACAACTTCCCCCGAGTCAGCGCCGGAACCCGAAGCCACCAGGTCAGAGAGCCCCTGGCCTGGGGTTCAGGAGGATCAGAAGGTCCAAGGACCGTGGAGACCTGTCCCACCGAGACAGAATTGCTCACTGGAGAAGGCGATTGTGGCTCTGGGCGTAAAGTACCGCCTCGAAGGTTGAGACCATGAGCCCCAGCACTCGCATACAGAACCGTAATGATGACTGCCGGTGTGACAGTAAGGTTTGCACCGCCGTCTGTAGCGACAACAACTTGGCCGGAGGTAGGAACACCTTCGCCTGCTCTGTGTCCAGAATCAGACCCAGATACTCCAGGCGACGGGACGGAGAAACTGTCAACTTTTGCAGGTTGATCAACCAGCCGAAGTCCTGCAACAAAGCCATGGTGATCCTCACATTCTCCTCCCGAGCCGAGGCAGACTCCACTCTCGGGAGCAGGTCGTCGAGGTATGCTACCACCGCAATGCCTCTCTGCTGCAGTAACGCCAGTACTGGGGCCACCAACTTGGTGAAAACCCGAGGAGCTGATGCCAGACCGAAAGGGAGGGCCACAAATTGGTAATGGAGGTCCCCCACTGCAAAGCGAAGAAAACGCTGGTGCCGTGGACAAATGGGAACATGGTGATACGCGTCCCTGATAGCCAGAGATGCCAGAAATTCCCCTTGATGGAGGGCGGCCACAACCGAGCGAATTGATTCCATCCGGAATTTCCGCGCTTTTACATATCGGTTCAGGGCCTTCAGGTCCAGAACTGGCCGGACCCCCCCCCCGCCTTTTTTGGAGACCACAAACAGGTTTGAGTAAAACCCTCGAAACCTCTCCGCTGGAGGTACTGGCACGATCACCCCCTGGTCAGAGAGTGCTTGAACAGCCCCGAAGAGGACCCCCCGGCGCCCCTGCGGGAGCCCCAAGTTGGATGGGAAGAACCTGTCTGGGGGTAGAGTGCTAAACTCTATCCTGTAGCCGGTGGATACCACTTCCTGGACCCACCGGTTGGAAATGCGGGAAGTCCAACGGTCTGCGAGCCCCAGAGGACGTCCCCCAACCCGAAGCTCGGGTGGGGGCAACCCATCAGGCCGAGGAGGGCTTGTCCTCTGCCTTTTCAGGTTTTTGCTGCCACTGCCGCTTACCGGCCCCTGCAGCGGCCTTGCCGGAGGCACGAAAAAACCTTTTCTGACCCGAGGAAGCAGGCCCCTGTCTACGGCAAAACTCTCGCCTCTGGGGCAACGGGAGGAAAGTGCTCTTTCCACCAGTGAAATCTTTAATGATCTCATCCAGTTGTGGTCCGAAGAGAAGGCCACCTTGAAAGGGGAGATCCGCAAGGCCTTTTTTGGACGCGTGGTCCCCGGACCATGAGCGCAACCAAAGAACTCGTCTGAGAATAACGGCAAACACAGCCATTTTTGACAACATAGGGAGCAGATCCAGGGCTGTGTCACAGAGATATTTAATACCCTGAAACAAAAAGTCAGCCCTCTGTGGCGTATCCATTAGGCGACTGCAGTCCAGATCACTCTGAAGTTCCGCCATACGCTCAGATAGGTATTGCGCCCCCATGGCAGACGCCAGGGCCGGTCTCAGAGCTGAGCCTGCTAACAGAAAAAGTGCATTTAACACCGCCTCTATCTGCCTATCGGCTGGATTCTTAAAAGAGGGGGACACTTCCAGTGGAATGGTCGTCGCCTTATTCAGACAAGCTATCGGGGGGTCCACTGCAGGTGGCTCCCACTTCTTCTTCGGCTCCACCCAGGGAAGAAATTCCCTAAAAACCGCCCGCAGCTGGTCCAAAAATGCCCCTTGCGCAGATTGCTCTGTTGCTGATTCCTCCTCAGCAGGCACAGCAGGGTACTCTGCCATTGTTTTTCCCCGAATAGCAGTTAAATGCAGTGAAAAAAACCTGTTTGAGGCACCCCCACACTGCCGTACACCACTGCCCCACAGAACGCCAGGGAGACCCAGGAGGACTGCACCCGCCGCCACCAGCACCCACAGGAGAGCCCAGCTATACTTGCTGTTTGCTGCCAGTAAAACTTCACTGAGGACCGCCAGAAGAGCTGCGCCGTCAGAAGCCACACTGTTCCAAAGAGAAAGTAAAAACGTCTGCAGCACGTTTTTACAGCATGCAGGGACTCCAATATGGCCACCGAGGTCATACAATAGAGGCCTAAACACCTGCTGGGGAACGTGACTACAGAAAAATGGCCGCTCTGAGCACTAGAGGGAAGGCACCCTTCGTGAAAAATGTCCGCGACCACGGCAAAATGGCGGCGATCCACTGCAAAATGGCGGCGGATTGTCGCATGGCGGCCAAAATCCCCAAAAGGCGGGGATAACGATTGGGTGCGGTGTGGGGGGCGGGGGGTGGACCCCAGGAGGACCAGGGGACCCCACCAGTGGCTACAACCCAGAAAAGTGTTAGGACACCCGTCGGCCCCCCTCTACACCTGAAAACAGGGGAGAGAGGGGCACTCACTCACCACTCCTGTCGGGTGTAGCGGGTAGCCACCCATTCGCAAACCTTCCGCCCCTGCCTGGGCGGGATGCTGCCGGGCAAAATTGCCGGAACCGGACCGCAGTCTGGGACCTGGGCGCAAGTGGGGTACACCCCCAGGCCGCCCGCACGGAACAGGCATGATGCGGCGGGACCCCATACCACAGGACTGGCTCGCATTGGTCGGCCGGGCCGGGGAAAGTACAGAGTCCTGGAACAACCCTCTATGCCCCGGCCGGCTTCTTGATAGCAGACTTCAAATGCTTGATAGAAGTAAGGAAAAAAAAGAAAAGAAAAGAACGGCCCCAATCCGGACCACAGATCCCATAAGGGAGTCAGGTCAACTCCTTGCGACTAGGCATTGAAAACTGATGAGCTGAGCTAGGTAGGGGGTTTATGTGGGAAGAGGGGACGGCCCCGTGGGAGGGGCCAGCTTGCTTCTTCCCTGCCTAGTTAACTCCTAATAGGACGAGCATAAACCCACATGTCATGAAGAGCTGCGTCTGTCAGTGAACGTAGGAGAAAACAGGAATACTGTCTTCCCTCCGGATTCCGCACTCTCCAGAGGTCCATTAACCCTGCCTTTTTAAGGAGTAGGGCAAATCTGCCCTCCATCAAACTATTTCTCCTTTTACCTGGTGGGAACCTGTCACAGCATCCATCCGAGACCATATTGAAATCCCCAAACGCAATCACAGGGACACCGGGTTTATCCAAGACAAACTCCATTAACTTGTGTAGGGTCTCTGTGGTAAACGGAGGGGGTATATACATATTTACCAGAACAAACGCTCTATTTTCTATGGTAATAAATAAGATATAGCGACCTACATCATCAATCTCAATTTGTCTGGTGGAGAAAGACACTCCTCTTATAACAACTTCAGCCCCAGCGCCGTAAATAGGCGGCGGTCAGGGTTGAACGGCTCTCCCGGGACATAGCCTGCACCTGCAGGCTATATCCTGGTATAATTTTTTAGAGCAAGCGGTCGGCTATCCAGGGGTGACGACCGATCCGGCTCGGGAGGCCCCCCCCTCCCGCCGCTCTTCTCCGGCCTCCCGTCCCACCGGGAGAGCGGAGCGACGATCCAGCGCGTCCGCCGGCTGGAAGGAGACCTGATCAAAGCCGTAATCGGCTCCGATCGGGTCTCCTTCGGCAAATTCCGGAAGCGACGTCACAACGTCACTTCCGGTTTACACGGCGGGTAACGGCGCCAAATTTAAAAAAACTACAGTATTCAGAATCGCCGTTTTTGGCAATCTGAATACTGTGAAGTGCAAAGGAGGGATGGGGGGTCTTTTAGACCCCCCGGCCCTCCAAAAAGAGTACCTGTCACCATCTATTACTATCACAAGGGATGTTTACATTCCTTGTGATAGCAATAAAAGTGATCAGATTTTTTTTTTTAAAGGAACAGTGCTAAAAATAAATAAATAAATAAAAAAAATAAAAAAAATAAAAAAAAAAAGATTTAAAAATCGCCACCGTCCCCGCGAGCTCGCGCAGCAAAGAAAACGCATACGTAAGTCGCGCCCGCATGTGAAAATGATGTTCAAACTACACATGTGAGGTATCGCCGCGATCGCCTGAGTGTGAGCAATAATTCTAGCAAAAGACCTCCTCTGTAACTCTAACCTGGTAACCGTTAAAAAATTTTAAAGCGTCGCCTATGGAACTTTTTAAATACCGGACTTTGTCGCCATTCCGCGAGTGCGCGCAATTTTCAACCGTGTCATGTATGGTATCTATTTACTCGGCGTAACATCCTCTTTCACAATATGGAAAAAAATTGGGCTAACTTTACTGTTGTCTTATTTTTTAACTCAAAAAA
>BLSH010375430.1:187113-203471 GCA_018402905.1 Glandirana rugosa
ACTCACTTGAATATTTTTACTTTGACTTTAATATGGTCATACAAAGAGCGACTTTCGTCCAAACCCCGTAAAACTGTGTAATAAATTACATCTCGACACTAGTCTTTTTTTTTTTTTCTATCCTTATTAGCTAGATTTCGACTGTTGTGTTTACTAGTTATACGGAGTGTACCCTTTCACCTAGTTAGCGATCAATTCTATATTAATATTGAATGTTAATCACAATTCGCTTGGGCCTGACATTGCAAGCCCAGGCATGGCTTGAAAGCCCACAGGCACCGTGCCTGGGCCTGGGCCTGTAAAGTTTTTAGCAAGCCCAAGCCAGGCCGCAAGACGATAAAATGGACCGAACCCGAACGATTTTTGAAATGTCCGGGTCCGGGTCCGTGCCACGGACACCCGAAAGTTCGGTACGGACCCGAACGTTACAGTCCGGGTTCGCTTAACACTAATTGTAAGTTATAATTATATCTTAACTAGCGATTGATCCACTTTCCCATGTGAGGCATATTGATCATTTGTGTTGTCAGCTTTAGATCGATTATTCCTATCTTTTTTTTTTTTTCTGATCACAGCTCTACATTAAATAATGTGTCAAAATGCCCCAAACCTGCTTTCAGCGAGAAACATACTGGTATAATTTCAGTTTCATTTTTATAAGTTCACTCAAGTTCCTAGAACAAATTAATATTCTAGCCACTAGAATGAAGTGCACGGATGTGCTAAAATATAAGCTTTTTTTAAAAGCTGTGTTTCTTTGCTAGCTCCTGGCAAAAAGATCCAGCGTAAATGGGATTATCCTAATATTCTTTGCCGCTAATGACTCTGTTCTAAAAACTGCTGCAGCAGTAAACATTAATAAGCATTGAACTGATTGCTGTGTGTTAAAGTAGAACTTTAGGCAAAACTTTTTTTTTTCATTTTGGATAGAGTAATGGAGGGTTATAATTATAACCCCTGTAAGGTTTATTTTTGCAATCTTTGTCCCATTCGTGAGATTTCCCTTCACTTCCTGTCCCATAGCCAAACAGGAAGTGAGAGGAAATCCCTCCAAATTAAGGGAATTTCTTAAGGACCCCCAGGCTACCAGAACTACTGTCTCCATTGGAATATTTCCCTTCTATTACTTTTCTGGGGACAACCCAACACATGAGATTTTCTTTTTTTTTTCTTTTACTTTCACATTGAAAGATAAAGACAAATAGAGAGGATGAATCTCCGTAACGTGGGAGGGCACAGCCAGAAATAAAGATTGACAGAGGTTCTAATCCTTCTGCAGTCTATCCAAAACTAAAAAAAAGTTTTGTCTTTAGTAATACTTTAAATCATTCCAACCTTGTCCTTTTGCTAGTAATCCGTTCTGTTTCTTTTGCTTACATCACTGGCGCATGCACGAATTCATCTCTGTTTACAGCACGCTCATTGTGCTGTAAGTCCTTTGATGATATGCCAGGGCACCGTTATTTCCTCTGTCTATGGCACTGCTCCGAGATACCACGAGACTTCATTCCCATTCACAAATGCTGTGCTCAGAGCTACTGTGTCAGAGCAGAGAAAGAACATGTGAGGGGGGTTTGAACCAGAGAAAGAGCTCACACCTGTGATGGTGGAGGTGAACAGTAAGAGCTAGGAATCTCTTAGCAATGCCTTAGCAACAAGGCAGGAAGGGGTGATGCAATCTCTGGCTGTTTTTCAGTCAGGCTTCAGGAGGTACGTAAATGGCCTACACCAAAATCAAGGGCACTAATCAGCTTTGGTCAAAGCTGTACAGTTTGTTTTTATCTACAACCCCCCCCCCCCCTTACCTTAACCACTTTGACACCAGAACAATTCTGACACTTCTCTCCTACATGTAAAAATCATAATCTTTTTTGCTAGAAAATTAGTCAGAACCCCCAAACATTATATATATATTTTTAGCAGAGATATTAGGGAATATAATGGCGGTCATTGCAACTTTTTATGTCACACGGTATTTGCGCAGCAATTTTTCAAATGCGTTTTTTTTTTTAAAAAAAAAGGTTCATGAATTTAAAAAAAAAAACAGAACAGTAAAGTTATCCCAATATTTTTATACATTGTGAAAGATGATGTTACGCTGAGTAAATAGATACCCAACATGTCACGCTTTAAAATTGCGCCCACTCGTGAAATGGCGCAAAATTTTGGTACTTAAAAATCTCCATAGGCAGCACTTTAAAATTTTTTACTGGTTACATGTTTAGAGTTACAGAGAATATCTAGTGCTAGAATTATTGCTCTCACTCTAACGCACGCGGCGATACCTCACATGTGTGATTTTAACACCGTTTACATATGCGAGCGTGACTTATGTGTGCATTCGCTTCTGTGCGTGAGCTTGCGGGGACGGGGGACTTTAAATTTATTTTTATTATACCTTTATTTTTTTATTTTTTTTATTTTTACACTTTCTCTTTAAATTTTTTTTTTTTAATCCCCTTTATTCCTATTTCAAGGAATATAAACATCCCCTGTAATAGGAATATTGCGTGACAGGTACTCTTTATGGAGAGATATGGGGTCAATAAGACCCCCACATCTCTCCTCTAGGCTGGAAAGACCGAGATCAGAAAAAAAACAATCTCGGTCTTTTCAGCCGAGTTCACGGGCATTGTTTATATCACGTGACCCGAACGTGACGTCATACGTCGCGCCCGGACCTCAGAGTCGCATAGAGATGACTGGTGACCATCTAGTCACCAGTCATCTCTACGATCAACTTCCGCAGGCGACGGATCTGCTCTCCGGGCCGGGAGAAGCACCGGAGGGCGACGTGAGGGGGGGACGTCCCCTCCCATTGCCGATAAGAACGATCAAGTGGCTGAACTGCCGCTATGATCATTCTTATGGTGCAGAGAATCGCTGGCGGATTAAAATGATATCCGAATGATGCATGTAGGTACCAGCATCATTCAGATATCACCACTTAAAGACAAGGACATCTTTGGACGGTCCGTAAGTGGTTAAAGATGAACTATGCCTTTAAGTGATTAAAACAAGTGAATCAGTCACAGCAGTGGATCACTCTTCTGCCTCCCCCTTCATCAAAATGCCACCATCCTAGGTTGTAATGAAGAACAGCATGCATGAAATTAGATAACTAATGTCTCTGTTTAGAAATCATATTGTGCTCTGGGAATTTTTTTGTCATGTATAAATCACACATACAGTGTATTATACAGCACCAATAACATTTTTTTTTATGAGTACCGATACTCGTTGATACCAATTACTGATACCTACTGCAACTGTTTTGTTTACACTTCAGCAGTCAGCAATAGTACAAAGCATTGAAAAGTTATTTGCAAATGAAATATTTTTTTCATTTTTTTTTTCATTTTGCGCTTTTTTCAATGTGACATGTGTAAATATATGATAAAGGTATAATATTAACAAATAAAGCAAACAAAAAAAGTTTCAATTATTAATAGTTTATAAAATAGAAGGAGAAAAAAAAGTTTCAATTATTAATAGTTTATAAAATAGAAAAGAAGGAGGATAAGGAGTTAATTAAGGGGTTAAACAGAAGAACATTTAATAAAAAAACAAACAAAAGAAGGTTTTTTTTTTTACTTGACGGGTTTTAAACTGACTTCATCTGCAGATCAAAGTTCATCCCTTTGATCTGTAGATGAATAAACAGAAAGATACAAAAGAAACAATGTTTCTTTTTGCCTTTCTGTTTAGCGGATGAGCAATGTTGTCGATAAACATTGCCTGGCTGCTTTTTTTTTGACAGCTCCAATTGCCTGGACTTTGTTTACACTTGAGCTGTCAACAGGGGAACCCCACCAACAGCTGAATCAAATGCTTAGCATCAGCATCTATATATATATATATATATATATATATATATATATATATATATATATATATTTATACAGTATAGTATCTCCAAAGTAAGTGCACCCCTCACATTTTTGTAAATATTTTATTACATCTTTTCATGTGACAACATGTAAGCAATGCATTATGGGGCGCTCCGTGGCGGCGAAGTCGCTGCGAACGCCCCATAATTTTCTAAATTAGATGAACGGGCGAATGCCCGATGTTTGGGTTGAACTTACTTTCGACTCGCACCGCGGGCCCATCCCTAATATACAGTATCTCACAAAATTAAGTGCACCCTTCACATTTTTGTAAATATTTTATATCTTTTCATGTGACAACACTGAAGAAATTAAACTTTGCTACAATTTAAAGTAGTGAGTGTACAGCTTGTATAACAGTGTAAATTTACTGTCCCCTCAAAATAACTCAACACACAGCCATTAATGTCTAAACCGCTGGCAACAAAAGTGAGTACACCCCTAATTGAAAATGTCCAAATTGGGCCTAATTAGTCATTTCCCTCCCCAGTGTCATGTGACTCATTAGTGTTACAAGGTCTCAGGTGTGAATGGGGAGCAGGTGTATTAAATTTGGTGTTATCACTCTCACTCTCCCATACTGCTCACTGGAAGTTCAATATGGCACTTCATGGCAAAGAACTCTCTGAGTATCTGAAAAAAAAGAATTGTTGCTCTACATAAAGATGGCCTAGGATATAAGAAGATTGCCAAGACCCTGAAATTGAGCTGCAGCATGGTGGCCAAGACCATACAGCGATTTAACAGGACAGGTTCCACTCAGAACATGCCTCGCCATAGTTGACCAAAGAAGTTGAGTGTATGTGCTCAGCATCATATCCAGAGGTTGTCTTTGGGAATGCCAACATTGCTTCAGAGGTTGAAGGGGCGGGGAGTTAGCCTGTCAGTGCTCAGACCATACACCGCACACAGCATCAAATTGGTCTGCATGGCTGTCGTCCCAGAAGGAAGCCTCTTATAAAGATGATGCCCAAAAAAGAAAAAACAGTTTGCTTAAGACAAGCAGACTAAGGACATGGATTACTGGAACCATGTCCTGTGGTCTGATGAGACCAAGATAAACTTATTTGGTTCAGATAGTGTCAAGCGTGTGTGGCAGCAACCAGGTGAGAAGTACAAAGACAAGTGTGTCTTGCCTACAGTCAAGCATGTTGGTGGGAGAGTCATTTTCTGGGGCTGCATGTGTGCTGCTGGCACTAGGGAGCTACAGTCCATTGAGGGAACCATGAATGCAACATGTACTGTGACATACTGAAGCAGAGCAAGATCCCCTCCCTTCAGAGACTGGGCCGCAGAGCAGTATTCCAACATGATAACGACCCCAAACACACCTCCAAGACAATCTCTTGCCTTGCTAAAGAAGCTGAGGGTAAAGGTGATGGACTGGCCAAACATGTCTCCATACCTAAACCCTATTGAGCGTCTGTGGGGCATCCTCAAACAGATGGTGGAGGAGCGCAGGGTCTCTAACATCCACCAACTCTGTGATGTTGTCATGGAGGAGTGGAAGAGGACTCCAGTGGCAACCTGTGAACTCCATGCCCAAGAGGGTTAAAGACGTTGTATACCCCTTTTACTGACTTTTACCTACAGGTAAACCTATAATAACGTCTCGCGACTTCGGCCACTCACAGCACCGGAGCCGCAAACCCGGAAGGATCCCCCGAGGGAAGATGTCAGCTCCCCTCTGTGGGGACCGAGCGGACCCGTCGGAGCTTCATTCTAAGGTAAGTATTTCATAATGAGCTAGTATGTGGTGCATATTTGAAAGTATAAAACCGCTTTAAGGCAGTGCTGGAAAATAATGGTGTCCACACAAAATATTGACACTTTGTGCCCAATTTGGACATTTTCACTTAGGGGTGTACTCACTTTTGTTGCCAGCAGTTTAGACATGAATGGCTGTGTGTTGAGTTATTTTGAGGAGACAGCAAATTTACAATGTTATACAAGCTGTACACTCATTACTTACATTGTAGCAAAGTGTAATTTTTTCAGTGTTGTCACATAATAAGATATAATAAAATATTTACACAAAAGTGAGTACACCCCTAAGTGAAAATGTCCAAATTGGGCACAAAGTGTCAATATTTTGTGTGGCCGCCATTATTTTCCAGCACTGCTTTAACCCTCTTGAGCATGGAGTTCACCAGAGCTTCACAGGTTGCCACTGGAGTCCTCTTCCACACTTCTATGACGATATCATAGAGTTGGTGGATGTTAGACCTTGCACTCCTCTACCTTCCGTTTGAAGATGCCCCACAGATGATCAATAGGGTTTAGGTCTGAAGACATACTTGGCCAGTCCATCACCTTTACCCTCAGCTTCTTTAGCAAGGCAGTGGTCGTCTTGGAGGTGTCCAGCTGGCCCAATCTCTGAAAGGAGGGGATCATGCTCTGCTTCAGTATGTCAAAGTACATGTTGGCATTCATGGTTCCCTCAATGAACTGTAGATCCCCAGTGCCAGCAGCACTCATGCGGCCCCAGACCATGACACTCCCACCACCATGCTTGACTGTAGGCAAGACACACTTGTCTTTGTACTCTTCCCCTAGTTGCCGCCACACACGCTTGACACCATCTGAAACAAATAAGTTTACCTTGGTCTCATCAGACCACAGGACATGGTTCCAGTAATCCGTGTCCTTAGTCTGCTTGTCTTCAGCAAACTGTTTGCAGGCTTTCTTGTAAATCATCTTTAGAAGAGGCTTCCTTTTGGGATGACAGCCATGCAGACCAATTTGATGCAGTGTGCAACGTATGGTCTGAGCACTGACAGGATGACCCCCCACCCCTTCGACCTCTGCAGCAATGCTGGCAGCACTCATACATCTATTTCCCAAAGTCAACCTCTGGACATGACGCTGAGCAGATGCACTCAACTCCTTTGGTCGACCATGGCGAGGTCTATTCTGAGTGGAACCTGTCCTGTTAAACCGCTGTATGATCTTGGCCACCGTGCTGCAGCTCAGTTTCAGGGTCTTAGCAATCCTCTTATAGCTTAGGCCATCTTTATGTAGAGCAACAATTCTTTTTTTTCAGATTCAGAGAGTTTTTGCCATGATGTGCCATGTTGAACTTCCAGTGACCAGTATGAGAGAGTGAGAGTGATAACACCAAATTTAACATACCTGCTTCCCATTCACACCTATGACCCAACAAGTCACATGACACCGGGGAGGGAACATGGCTAATTGGGCCCAATTTGGACATTTTCACATAGGGATGTACTCACTTTTGTTGCCTGCGGTTTAGACATTAATGTCTATGTGTTGAGTTATTTTGAGGGGACAGCAAATTTACACTGTTATACAAGCGGTACACTTACTACTTTACATTGAATAAATTACACTTTACGACAATGTAAAGTAGTGAGTGTACACCTTGTATAATAGTGTAAATTTGCTGTCCCCTCAAAATAACTCAACACGCAGCTATTAATGTCTGAACCGCTGGCAACAAAATGAGTACACCCTTAAGTGAAAATGTACAAATTGGGCCCAAAAGTGTCAATATTTTGTGTGGCTACCATTATTTTCTAGCACTGGTTTAACCCTCTTGGGCATGGAGTTTACCAGAGCTTCACAGGTTGCCACTGGAGTCCTCTTCCACTCCTCCATGAGGACATCACGGAGCTGGTGGATGTTAGAGACCTTGTGCTCCTCCACCTTCCATTTGAGGATGCCCCACAGATGCTCAATAGGGTTTAGGTTTGTAGACATTCTTGGCCAGTCCACCACCTTTACCCTCAGCTTCTTTAGCAAGGCAAGAGATTGTGTTGGAGGTATGTTTGGGGTTGTTATCATGTTGGAATACTGTCCTGCGGCCCAGTCTCTGAAGGGAGGGGATCTTGCTCTGCTTCAGTATGTCACACTACATGTTGCATTCATGGTTTCCTCAATGGACTGTAGCTTCTCAGTGCCGACAGTACTCATGCAGCCCCAGACCATGACACTCCCACCACCATGCTGGACTATAGGCAAAACACACTTGTCTTTGTACTCCTCACCTGGTTGCCGCCACACACGCTTGACACCATCTGAACCAAATACGTTTATCTTGGTCTCATCAGACCATAGGACATGGTCACAGTAATCCATGTCTTTAATCTGCTTGTCTTCAGTTTTTTCTTTCTTATGCATCATCTTTAGAAGAGGCTTCCTTCTGGGATGACAGCCATGCAGACCAATTTGATGCAGTGTGCGGCATATGGTCTGAGCACTGACAGGCTGACCCCCCCACCCCTTCAACCTCTGCAGTAATGCTGGCAGCACTCATACGTCTATTTCCCAAAGACAACCTCTGGATATGATGCTGAGTGCACTCAACTTCAATGGTCGACCATAGCGAGGCCTGTTCTGAGTGGAACCTGTCCTGTTAAACCGCTGTATGGTCTTGACCACCATGTTGCATCTCAGTTTCAGGGTCTAGGCAATCTTCTTATAGCCTAGGCCATCTTTATGTAGAGCAGCAATTCTTTTTTTTCAGATCCTCAGAGAGTTTTTTTGCCATGAGGTGCCATGTTGAACTTCCAGTGTCCAGTATGAGAGAGTGAGAGCGATAACACCAAATTTAACGCACCTGCTTCCCATCCACACCTGAGACCTTGTAACACTAATGAGTCACATGACAACGGGGAGGAAAAATAGCTAATTGGGCCCAATTTGGACATTTTTACTTAGGTGTATACTCACTTTTGTTGCCAGCGGTTTAGACATTAATGGCTGTGTGTTGAGTTATTTTGAGAGGACAGCAAATTTACACTGTTATACAAGCTGTACACTCACTACTTTACATTGTAGCAAAGTGTCATTTCTTCAGTGTTGTCACATGAAAAGATCTAATAAAATATTTACAAAAATGTGAGGGTTGTACTCAATTTTGTGAGATACTGTATATGTAGTATATACTTATATAGATTGGTCCAATTTGTACCAATATAACAATGTAAACATTGCAATACCTAAATTTCAGGGTGTCATTAGGTCAGGTGTACGAGCAGGGAGAGCTGGCTAGTAATGGCTTGCACCTCCACAGATAAATAAGCTACCTAGCAAAAGAGCAGTTGTGGAATGCCCTTCTGTAAGTATAAGATCTTTTACAATATTTTCTGTTACCACAAGATGGCGACACTGGTTAGGTTAAATGCTTGTTTAAAATTCCCTTTTTTGTTACTCCTTTTCATTTCAGTTCCCTCTTATATGATTTCGTTTTTTTTTATAACCTACTGTATGCAAAAAAAAAAATAATTAAAACATAATTTTTCCCTTCAAAGATAAAAAATCAAGTCAAAATAACAAAATACATTTAAAGGAATCCTGGGTAAAACTTGTTAATATTGTGTGAAAATATTTATATATGGACTTCTATGGTACTAATACTGCTACGTTAAAGTGATTGTAAACGATCACGTTGCAAAACAACCCATTCAGTTTCAAATTGAAATTAAAGGCAAAAGATTTTTGTATAGATTTAAAAAAACGTAATAAATGCCCTTTTTCTTTTTTCCCAGCATAGCTAGAGAACTGACCACGGTGTATTCTCCTGCTTAGTATTGCCAGTTTTTTTTTTTTTCTGTTGAAGTATTTTATTGAAGTTTTCAATATACATCAGAACATAAAGAAAAGAAGTTATAATATTGTATGAATATTAAAAAGATAGTATGGACGCATATAGTCTAGACGTACGTGTATTGCCAGTTTTTAATATGAAAGCAGAGGGACTGGTAGGAACACCAGGGATTTCACACAAAGGAAGCAATACAAAGAGAACAGGATACTTTTCCATACAAGTATATGGTACAGCGGACACATATCAGGAATAGGAAATGCCGGGGTAACAAACATTTTAAATTCAAACTTACATCATTATTAATTGTTAATCTCAAACAATTCATAAATATAAACATTACAGTATCTCACAAAAGTGAGTACACCCCTCACATTTTTGTACATATTTTATTATATCTTTTCATGTGACAACACTGAAGAAATGACCTCTGCAGCAATGCTGGCAGCACTCAATTGTCTATTTCCCAAAGACAGCCTCTGGATATGACGATGAGCATGTGCACTCAACTTCTGGTGAGGTCTGTTCTGAGTAGAACCTGTCCTGTTAAGCCGCTGTATGGTCTTGGCCACCATGCTGCAGCTCAGTTTCAGGGTCTTGGCAATCTTCTTATAGCCTAGGCCATCTTTATATAGAGCAACATTTATTTTTTTCAGATCCTCAGAGTTCTGTGCCATGAGATGCCATGTTAAACTTCCAGCTACCAATATGAGAGAGTGAAAGCGATAACACCAAATTTAATACACATTCACACCTGAGAGCTTGTAACACTAACAATTCACATATCTCTGGGGAGAGAAAATGGCTAATTGGGCACAATTTGGACATTTTCACTTAGGGGTGTACTCTCTTTTGTTGCCAGCGGTTTAGACATTAATGGCTATGTGTTGAGTTATTTTGAGGGGACAGCAAATTTACACTGTTATACAAGCTGTACACTCACTACTTTACATTGTAGCAAAGTGTAATTTCTCCAGTCCTGTCACATGAAAAGATATAATAAAATATTTACAAAAATGTGAGGGTGTACTCACTTTTGTGAGATACTGTATATATTTACTTTCTTTGCTCTAGTTGGTTCTCTTAGTTCCAGGTAGTTCCAGCAAAATATCTTTTCTCTGGTCTACATTCAGGGGCCTAAATCTGACAAAAAAGTGGGGTTGCAGAAGGGGAACGTGACCCGGGGGCAGCGGCCCAATATGTAGGGGTCTGCGCTGGGAGCTACAACAGCTCCTTCTCCTTGCCTCTCACTGACAGGAGTGTCTGCAGTGTTGTTCCTGTCAGCAAGGCTTTTTTCCGTCCGGAGTACAATGGTATCGCTACCTCTGGCAATAACCCTGTGCTCGGTGCCCACACTTGTTCTAAAAGAAGAAGTTGTCTTCCTGTGCTGGCTTCTGTTTATAAGTGACAGCGCATCCACAAGTGACAGCGCCTCCCCGTTGCAGAAAGTGTGGTTGCTAGAATCTTGGCTGTTATGCTGCGCTCACACAAAGCATGACAGCCCAACCTCCCGGCAGCCACTCCTCCTTTCACTGAGGACTGGGTAAGTAGCTTAACCACTTGACCACTGGGCACTTAAACCCCCTTCCTAACCAGACCAATTTTCAACTTTCAGTGCTCTCACATTTTGAGAGACAATTACTCAGTCATACTACACTATACTCATATAACATTTTTGTCCTTTTTTTCACACAAATAGAGTTTTCTTTTGGTGGTATTTAATCACTGCTGGGTTTTTTATTTTTTGCGCTATAAATGAAAAAAGACCGAAAATGTTGTAAAAAATTGCATTGTTCTTTGTTTCTGTTAATAAAATTTTGCAAATTAGTAATTGTTATTCATAAATTTTGGACAAAATTTATATTGCTACATGTTTGGTAAAAATAACCCAAATTAGTGTATATTATTTGGTCTTTGTGAAAGTTATTGAGTCTACAAGCTATGATGCTATTCACTGAAAATTGATCACACCTGACATACTGATGGCCTATCTCATTTCTTGAGACCCTAACAAGCCAGGAAAGTACAAATACCCCCAATTGACCCCTTTTTAGAAAGTAAACAGTCCCAGGTACTTGATAAGAGGCATGGTGAGTTTTCTGAAGTTGTAATGTTTTCCCAAAATTCTTTGCAAAATGAAGATTTTTATTTTTTATTCTTATTTTTTCATAAAATTGTCATAATAACAGGTTATTTCCCACACCCAGCATATGCATACCACAAATTACACCCCACAACACATTCTGCTACTCCTCTTGAGTATGCCGATACCACATGTGTGAGACTTTTTCACAGCCTGGCCACATACAGAGGCCCAATATTCAGGGAGCACCGTCAGGACTTCTAGGAGCAGAAATTACGCATAAAATTTCTTGACTACCTATCATACTTTTGAAGGCCCTGGAGCACCAGGACAATAGAAACACCCAAAAAATTACCCATTTTGGAAAGCAAACACCCCAACATATATTCTAGGAGGCATAATGAGTTTTATGAGCATGTCATATTTTTTTCCACAAGTTTTGGGAAATGTGGAAAGAAAATGAAAACATACTTTTTCTTACACAAAGTTGTCCATTTATACAATATTTCTAACACACAGCATGTACACAGCAAAAATTACACCCCAAAATATATTCTGCTACTTGTCCCGGGTATGGCGATACCACATGTGTGAGGCTTTTCCACAGTCTGACCAACATGCAGGGAGCACCATCAGGCATTCTAGGGACACACATTTCAAATCTAATTTGATTACCTATCACACTTTTGTGAGGCACTGATGGGCACTCTAGTGGCATGGATGTGGATGGATGAGCCAGAGATGGAGCATGGATGTGGATAAGTGAGCCAGGGATGGAACATGGATGTGGACGGATGAGCCAGGGATGGAACATGGATGTGGATGGATGAGCCAGGGATGGAGCATGGATGAGCATGAATCTGGATGGATGAGCCAGGGAAGGATGGATGAGCCAGGGATGGTGCATGGATGAGCCAGGGATAGATGGATGAGCCAGTGATGGATGGATGAGCCAGGGATGGAGCATGGGTGAGCCAGGGATGGATGAGCCATGGGCGGGTGAGCCAGGGACTGGGTGGGCCAGGGATGGGTGAGCCTGGGACCGGGTGAGCCAGGGACTGGGTGAGCCAGGGAATGGGTGAGCCAGGAACGGGTGAGCCAGGGGTTGGGTGAGCCATGGATGGGTGTGCCAGGGACTGGGTGAGCCAGGGACTGGGTGAGCCAGGGACGGGTGAGCTAGGGATGGGTGAGCCAGGGATGGGTAAGACAGGGATTGGGTAATCCATGGATTGGGTGTGCCAGGGACTGGGTGAGTCAGGGACTGGGTGAGCCAGGGACGGGTGAGCCAGAGATGGGGTGAGCCATGGACGGGTGGATGGATGAGTCAGGGACAGGTGGATGGATGAGCCATGGATGCCACGGATGGATGAGCCACGGATGCACGGATGGATGTGCCAGGGATGCACGGATGGATGAGCCAGGGATGCATGGATGGATGAGCCAGGGATGCACGGATGGATGAGACAGGAATGCACGGATGGATGGATGGACCAGGGATGCATGGATGGATGGACCAGGGATGCACAGATGGATGGGCCAGGGATGCATGGATAGATGGACCAGGGATGCACGGATGGATCGACCAGGGATGCACGGATGGATGGGCCAGGAATGCAAGGATGGATGAGCCAGGGATGCACAGATGGATGAGCCAGGGATTATGAGCCAAGGATGCATGGATGGATGGATGAGCCAGGGATAATGAGCTAGGGATGCATGGATGGATTAGCCAGAAATAATGAGCCAGGGATGCATGGATGGATGGATGAGCCAGGAATAATGAGCCAGGGATGCATGGATGGATGGATGAGCCAGGGTTAATGAGCCAGGGATGCATGGATAGATGGATGAGCCAGGGATAATGAGCCAGGGATGCAGGGATGCATGGATGAGCCAGGTATAATAAGCCAGGGATGCAGGGATAATGAGCCAGGGATGCAGGGATAATGAGCCAGGGATGCAGGGATAATGAGCTGTTGCACCCCTTCCCTCTCTCCTCCCCTCCTCTCCTCACACACTGCGCGATCGGTGCGAGGAGAGGGAGGGGCCGAACCGGACATGCTCCGGTTTGTGTACAAGTGATCACTCTGTCCATTGGACAGAGTGATCACATGGTAAAGGGCCGCTGTCATTGGCCCTTTACCCCGATCCGTGACACGCCAGGTCTGGGAGACCCGAAGGTTATGGACACTCTCAGGTGCGCCGAGTACTTTCGGTGTATTGTACATTATCTTCAGGATAACTGATTAGACTATCTTCCATTGGCAGAATTTGCTTATCACAATTATAAGCACAAATCCACTTCTCAAACCCCCTTTTTAGGTACTGTTTTTTTTCAATCAAATATTCAAGCTTAACATCCCCATTTCAACTCCACTTCGTGTTGTAACTTACAGAATAACTTCCATACAGAAGTCTCAGGAGAAATTAGATGAAGGAAGGAAACTCAGGAATATTACAAAATGGCTGCTGACAAGACATTATAGAACACTTCCTACTGGTCATACAGATAACAAGGTTTGGTTATCTACCAAAAATCTAACAAAGCTTATTCAATCTTCTAAGTTAGGTCAAAAGTTCTTGGAACAATTTCAAATTTCAGCTAAAATCATTTCAGTCAATCCAATCCAGCTATTGATGTAGAAGACAAAGCCAATTCTTGACTTTTCAGGAATGAATTAGAATTATTGGTTCAATGGAAAGGGTATGGACCAGAAGACAACTCTTTGGAACTACAAGAAAATGTTCATGCTTCTGACAAAAGAATTGTATCATGAATTTTCCTTTGCTTTTCTGCTGGAGAATGTAGAGGGTTGAATTCCATTTTGTGGGAAGAGAACAGAACAGCTGTTGCAAGGATAAAATGTGCTGTCTTTGCAAGGTCAGTAGCTGTTGTTCTGACAGTAGGATCTGCAGAACATTGACCTTTGCGCAGTAACAATGGAATGCAGTCAAAGTGGGAAGCTTGGCGGAAATTCCCCAGTTTCTGGGTGCCAACAATGTTGTCACTAGCTGCAGTGCCAACTAATGGACAAGGGGTGGAAAGCAATTCACTTTTGGAGAAAGAGTGAGAGTTCAGGAGCCATGTACCATTTTTTGCAAAATTGTACAATTTTCATAGAAGATCTTAGAGAAATTTTTTCTGTACACATGGATACAGAGTGGAGAATCTTGCTAAGGAATTGACTGTTCGGTGATTGCATCTTTATATTGCAGGGCCATTAGTGGTCACATAAGGGGGTTGGGTCTTTTATAACAGCTTTCAAATGCAGGAAAGGGTAAGAGGTTATATTTACAAAGTTGTATTGGACTGGGTGTATTAAAAGTGTTATTTATACTTTTTCTTGCTAGCTAATATTGGTAAATATGCCTCGCTAGCTTCTTTTGACAGCCGAAGGAGCAGAGAGAATTATTCCATATGTTAGTTAATACTAAACTCTGGCAAAATATAGAAAAGCACCAGATTATTGCTGACATGTATTCATTAAAAAATTATTGAATGTTATTTTAAGTAAATCTGGTGTAAGTGCCTTAAGCCCCGTACACACGGGACGACGATCGCATACAACAGGTCGTACTAACGACCGTTGTATGCGATATCGATCGTTCGTATGCGCGATTTGAACAGTCGAACATACGACGGTCGTACAAGGGAGTTGTATGAGCAGACTAGAAAACTTGATTGTACCAACAAGCTCTCATACGACCGTTGTATCGTGTGTACAGAGCAGTTGGTACAACAAAGTTGTATTGTGCAAAATACGCATGCTCCAAAGTCAGGAATGGCTGGATGCTAATTACATGCACCTGAATGTTCTTTCTGTGCTCGTATGATCGTGTAGTATGCTACGTACAACAGCCAACATACGATTTGCGACGATCGTACGTATGATCGTCGAACCGTGTGTAAGGGGCTTTAATTTCACTTGAAATCAGTCTCGTCTAATTTCTTGATTCTGCGGGGAGCTGATACACTATAATACTAAAAGTATTGGGGAGCGTGCCTTTACATGCACATGAACTTTGATGGTACGTAGGATTCAATATTGAGTTGGCCCACCCTTTGCAGCTATAGCAGCTTCAACTCTTCTGGGAAAGCTGTCCACAAGGTTTAGGAGTGTGTCTATGGGAATGTCTGACCATTCTTCCAGAAGCGCATTTGTGAGGTCAGGCACTGCTGTTGGACGAGAAGGCCTGGCTCGCAGTCTCCGTTCTAATTCATCCCAAAGGTGTTCTATCGGGTTGAGGTCAGGACTCTGTGCAGGCCAGTCAAGTTCCTCCACCCCAAACTTGCTCATCCATGTCTTTATAGACCTTGATTTGTGCACTGGTGTGCAGTCATGTTGGAACAGGAAGAGGCCATCCCCAAACTGTTCCCACAAAGTTGGGAGCATGAAATTGTCCAAAGTGTCTTGGTATGCTGATGCCTTAAGAGTTCCCTTCACTGGAACTAAGGGGCAAAGCCCGACCCCTGAAAAACTACCCTACACCATAATACCCCCCTGCACCAAATGATTTGGACCAGTGCACAAAGCAAGGTCCATAAAGACATGGATGAGCAAATTTGGGGTGGAGGAACTTGACTGGCCTACACAGAGTCCTGACCTCAACCCAATAGAACACCTTTGGGATGAATTAGAGCGGAGACTGCAAGCCAGGCCTTCCCTATCCACATCAGTGCCTGACTTTAGAAATGCGCTTCTGAAAGAATGGTCAAACATTCCCATAGACACACTCCTAAACCTTGTGGACAGCCTTCCCAGAAGAGTTGAAGCTGTTATAGCTGCAAAGGGTGGGCCAACTCGATATTGAACCC
>BLSH010375430.1:210331-220781 GCA_018402905.1 Glandirana rugosa
GTGTGAGTCAGGATACTTACCAGCTTTGCACAACCCCTGGGAAACGTCGGTAAACCGACGAATCATACGATAAGGAGATAAAACGGTATTTAGGGTAATACACATGGTGACACGTACAGGGGATAGACATGTTGGTCTCGAGAAGGAGAAAATTAATTCTAAAAATACAGTTTCAGAAGTTATTTAAAATTTTCAGTAAAAAACCATAAGACATAATGAAGAAAACTTAAATAAATAAATTTTTTGTATAAAAGGTAATGGAGCCCCCCCCCAAAGTCCGTACCAGGCCCTTCAGGTCTGGTTTGGATTTTAAGAGGATTAGGATAACATCCCCCATTAAGGGTTTAATGGCAGTGAGGTAATGGAAAATATGTTTTTTAAATAAATAAATTCAAAAGAAGTAATACAGAATACCAAAAAATGACTTTTAAAATTTATTGAAGACTTTGACATAAAAATCTTAATTAAAAGAGGAAGAGCTCTGGTTGTACAGATAGGGGACATGCACAGTGGTACACATAATGGGATTTATGGCAAAATAGAGGAATAGCATACTAAGCAGCCAAATGGCTGCAAAGGGTCCCCAACACGTTTCGACCATTCATAGGACTGAGTGTGGCCTCTCGTAAGTCTCCAGTCGACGATGGGGCGTCCCCCCTGGGGGGCAGGTGGAGATGACTCACAGTGAGCCTTTGCAGTCTTTCTTTTATACAAATCAATATGTTACCATGCTCTGGTTTTGGAATCTGTACTTTGTGATCATATATCTCAGCAGATGTAAGTGCTAAAAAAAATTGTCACTCCAATGTTAACTGTTCTGAATACAGTATGTGTGGTTTTAATTGTATTTTTCTAACATTGTTGTAGAGAGGGCTTGCTTGTCACCCCCTGAAGAAGACCAATGTACACCTATGAATGGCCGAAACGCTTTGGGAACCCTTTGCAGCCATTTGGCTGCTTAGTATGCTATTCCTCTATTTTGCCATAAATCCCATTATGTGTACCACTGTGCATGTCCCATATTTGTACAACCAGAGCTCTTCCTCTTTTAATTAAGATTTTTTATGTCAAAGTCTTCAATAAATTTTGAAAGTAATTTTTTGGTATTCTGTATTACTTCTTTTGAATTTATTTATCAAAAAAACATGTTTTCCATTACTTCACTGCCATTAAACCCTTAATGGGGGATGTTATCCTAATCTATTTATGATGAAGGGGAAGGCAGTAACCTTCTTGGTTTCTCGTCACTAGCACCTAACTCTCCAATTGGATTTTAAGAGGAACCTCACTTCAAAATTAAAACAAAAAATTTGCGTAGGGGTCCCCCCCAAAGTCCATACCAGGCCCTTCAGGTCTGGTATGGATTTTAAGAGGAACCCCGCACCAAAATTTTAAAAAAAAATTGCGTAGGGTCCCACCCAAAGTCCGTACCAGGCTCTTCAGTTCTGGTATGGATTTTACGGGGAACCCCTCACCAAATTTAAAAAAAAGAAATGGCGTAGGTCCACCCAAAATCCAAACCAGACCCTTATCCAAGCACGCAGTCCTGGCATGGCAGGAGGGGGTGGGGAGGTGCGAGCGCCCCCCCCTCCGAACCATACCAGGCCACATGCCCTCAACATGGGGGGAATGCTTCGAGGTCGCCCCCCAAAGCACCTTGTCCCCATGTTGATGTGGAGAAGGGCCTCATCCCCACAACCCTGGCCGGTGGTTGTGGGGGTCTGCGGGCAGGGGACTTATCAGAACCTGTAAGCCCCCATTTATAAGGAGGCCCCCAGATCCCGACCCCCCCCCCATGCGAATAGGTATGGGGTACATTGTACCCCTACCCATTCACAAAAAAAGGAGTGTAGTGGTAAAAAAAACAAGAGGCAGTTTTTGACAAATCCTTTATTGTGTAAAATAGTTATTTTCTTCTTTTTTCCTCCATCTTCTCCTGGCCTGGCCCTTCTTCTGGTCTTCTGCTTCTTCTTTTAGTCTTCTTCCTTCCTCTCTTCATCTTCAATCTCCATCTTCTTCTTCCATCTTCTTTCACCGCCGCCGCTCTCCCCGCTGCTGAAGCCCAGCCCCTGTGCATCTCCCAGAATGGGGCGGGGCCACTCAGTGACGTAATCGAGTGAATCCGCACCCTTCTGATGTCATGCGCTGTCAGTGGGGACGGGTCACCCATTTACGTCATTGGGTGGCCCGCCCCTTCTTATAAAAGAACTGTCATTGTGAAGACCGCCCATTCTGGGAGATGCGCAGGGGCCGGGCTGCAGCGGCGGAGAGAGCGGCGGAGGTGAAAGAAGAAGAAGATGAAGATTGAAGACGAAGAGAGGAAGCAAGAAGACTGAAAGAAGAAGCAGAAGAAGGACCGGGGCAGGAGAAGATGGAGGAAGACCGGGGGAAGAAAGAAGAAGAGCTATTTTACACAATAAAGGACTTGTCAAAAACTGCCTCTTGTTTTTTGTACCGCTACACTCCTTTTTTGGTGAACGGGTAGGGGTACAATGTATCCCATACCTATTCACATAGGGGGGGCCGGGATCTGGGGGCCCCCTTATTAAAGGGGGCTTCCAGATTCCGATAAGCCCCCCCGCCCGCAGACTCCCACAAGCACCGGCAGACTTGTAGGGAAGAGGCTCTTGTCCCCATCAATATGAGGACAAGGTGCTTTGAGGTGGGAAGGGCAGAGCCCTCCCTCCCCCAAAGCACCCATACTCCCCATGTTGAAGGCATGTAGCCTGGTACGGTTAAGGAGGGGGGGGCGCTCGCCTGTCCCCCCCCCCATCCTTACCGGCCAGGGTTGCATGCTTGGATAAGGGTCTGGTTTGGATTTTAGGGGGAACCCCACGTCAATTTTTTTTAAAATTTGGTGTGGTTCCCCTTAATATCCAAACCAGACCCGAAGAGCCTGGTTTGGATTGGGGGGGGACCCCACAAACTTTTTTTCAGCGATTTTTTTTTTTTTGTATATTGCCGGGAATCGGCAATACATTATAGCCGCGATTTTAAATGACAACTTCTCCTATGGAAATGTCATTTTGCTCTGGCTATGTTCTACACCTCACAGAGATGCACCATTTTACACACAGATTAAGGACATCCCCCAGGCACGATATTTAAAGGAATTTTTCATTTTTTTTTCACTTTAAGCATTATTAAAATCACTGCTCCTGAAAAAACTATCGATTTAAAAACTTTTTTTGCATTGATACATGTCCCCTAGGGCAGGACCCGGGTCCCCATACACTTGTTAGGGCAATAACATTGCATATAAGCCTTAAAAATTAGCACTTTTGATTTTTCATGTTCAGGTCCCATAGACTGGTGTTCGAATGTTCACGCAAACTTTTTGTCTGTTCTGGTGCGAACCAAACCGGGGGGTGTTCGGCTCATCCCTAGTTGGGAGACATTGGCCGGTTCAAAAAGAAAAATGGCCGACATTTGGCCCATGAGTATGGCACCCTGTCTGACAGAAGCCGGCCATTTGGCTTCTGTCTGGGAGCATGCTGGAAAACCAGCAGCCGACTGACTCCCGATCAGCGCTCAGAACACAATTGTTCAGCAGGGTGATCGCTATACTAACTTTGGATAGTAAGTACAGCGGCTTCGACCAGAGCTGGCAGGTTTTTTTTTTTCTGTTCAACCCAGCGTGTAGTAGATTTTACTAAATGAGTAGAGGGTGTTCACTTTTAAAGAGATTATTCCCCTAAAAAGTGAATTTCCACTTATCTTAGTAAATAAGGTGAAACAAAGTGAAAATTCACTTTGTAAAGAATACCCAATTATGTGCAAAGAAGATTTAAAATAAAATGTCTGTTTGCACATTTTTTTTAGATAATTGAAGTCAGCATGACTTCACCTTATTCAGTTAGGTAAGTAAATTCTCTCTTTGTAAAGTGGATTTTCACTTAGTTTAGTGAATGAGGTGATGTTGCACATGCTCAGGCAATCTTTGCAAAGTACATTTTCAGAAAATTGAACATTTATTTCAAAAGTAAACATGCTGTTCTCCTTTGTCTTCTACTGTACAACAACTAGACATTATCATTCATTTAGGGCAGGCAGCACGGCACATCTACAGTGCAAGTCTGAGCTTATCCCACTTATCCATTCACAGTACAGCATTTCTCTTTGATGGCATTTCAGAGAGCAAAATATGCAGAGTAATAATTTGCAGCACTGGTAATTAAAAAAGAACACTTCATAATAATTACAGATAACTTGATAATAAAATAAAATGTGGACAATTGTTCTGCGCCATGGGAATTTTCAGATCTGCTCACAACAAAGGTTGAAAGGATTCTTTGGTAATTTCCTCTATGCAGGTGAATCATATGGATAAACTGTGCATGCTCTATGTTAAGGGTTTCTGAAACTTTTAAAAACTTGTAAGTGCCACTTCTTGCATGGTTTCTGCACACTTAATTGGAAGCATTCAGGTATTGCCAATTCCAGTCCTTCTGCCCCCTCTCCTTCTTCCCCCTTTTGAGGCCCGAGTGTAATACATGAGTTTCTTAAAGAAATGGTTGAATGATTCCTCTATTGCTCTATCCAAATTCCAAATTAAATGGCTTAGATAAACTGTACATGCTTTATTTCAGTGTTTCCAAAGCATTTCCTCAAGTGCTGCATATTCTCAATGAAACAGTAAGTCAAAATGTAGTATTGGAAAGGCTGCGTTCACTCTACTGGGCAGCAAAAAACACAAAGTACATTTATAAGCATTTTACTCAAGGTGCATTGCCCAAAGTAGAGAGCTCAAGCATTCTGGAAGGACAGCCAAGGGGTAAAGGGGTGTTTACTCAGAAGTAAGATTTCGCCACTCTCTACTCATGATGATATTATTCTGGATTTCAAGGCTTGATGCTTCTGGTAATAAAGGATTATTTTTAACCGGTTCCCAAACAGCTCACGTACATCTACTGCTGCAGTTTCGCTCTGTAGCGTGAATCACCGTCTTTAAACAGTGGCTCGCGCGTGCACGGCAGCGGGCAGGAGCGCGCTGCCGGCGGTGCGCTCTTGTGCCCGGCGCACTCTGCAGAGTTGTGGCCGTGGCTCAGGCGGACTCGATATCTGCCGGCGAGCCGCGTTTGCTTGACAGAGCATAAAAACGGCGAACCACCAATGTCGGTTCCCTGCTCTGTCAGGCAGCATGTCAGAGATCTAGTGATCCATGTACTCAGGATGAGTTAGATCTCTGGTGACCCTGACAGCCAAGCCCCCTCACAGTTAGAACACACTCAGGGAACACAGTTAACCCCTGGATCGCCTCCTGTGGGTTAACCCCTTCACTGCCAATGACATTTACACAGTAATCAGTTGATATTTAAATTTATGATCGCTGTATAAATGTCCGACATGTCCTCCCCAATATCAAAGTCCCAATAAAAATCGCAGATCGCCGTCATTACTAGTAAAAAAAAAAAAATTGTAAAAACGCCAGAAATTAATTCTCATGGTTTGTAAACGCGGCAACTTTTGTGCAAACCAATCAATAAACGCCGATTGAGATTTTTTTTTACCAAAAATATGAGGAAGACTATAAATTGGCCAAAACCGATGAATACATTTTTTTTTATATTTTTTTTTTTTGGATTTGTATTTTAGCAAAGAGTAAGAAATATTGTTTTTTTGCAAAATTGTTGCTCTTTTTTTGTTTATCAGAAGTGACGCAGAGGGGATCAAATACCAGCAAAAGAAAGCTCTATTTGTGGGAAAAAACGGACGCAAATTTTGTTTGGGTACAACTTCGCACGACTGCGTAATTGCCAGTTAAAGCGACGCAGTGCCGAATCGCAAAAAGTGCTCTGGTCCTAACGTGGGAAATCCTTCCGCGGCTGAAGTGGTTAAAAATTCTATATGAACCCTCTGCTTACTGCTTTTATACCCTTACATATTTCTAAACATTGCCATTAAAATAAGGATTCTTGGTTCACATATATTACGTGTTCAAGCTGGCCACTTGCATCAAAGTGATCCCTCTCTTGCTAGTCCATACTTCACTTTACAAAATGCCAAATACGGATATGCAGACTCAGGTCTGGTCACTGTCCTGCATTATGCAATAGAACTGAAAGAATGCCTGTGCTAAAAATCCAAATATCTTACACTTATTACACTTACACTTAGTATATGAGGTGCAAGTGGGGTGTGACCACATGTTAACACTAAATATTCTAATTTGCACACTGATATACAGTATCTCACAAAAGTGAGTGCACCCTTCACATTTTTGTAAATATTTTATAACATCTTTTCATTTGACAACACTGAAGAAATGGGCCATCTTTATGTAGAGCAACAATTCTTTTTTTCAGACACTCAGAGAGTTCTTTGCCTTGAGGTGCCACGTTGAACTTTGAACTTCCAGTGACCAGTATGAGAAATTGAGAGCTATAACACCAAATTTAACACACCTGCTCCCCATTCACACCTGAGACCCTGTAACACTAACGAGTCACATGACACCGGGGAGAGAAAATGGCTAATTGGCCCAATTTGGACAATTTCACTTAGGGGTGTACTCAATTTTGTTGCCAGTGGTTTAGACATTAATGGCTGTATGTTGAGTTATTTTGAGGGGACACCAAATTTACACTGTTATACAAGCTGTGCACTCACTACTTTACATTGTAGCAAAGTGTTATTTCTTCAGTGTTGTCACATGAAAAGATATAATAAAATATTTACAAAAATGTGAGGGGTGTACTCACTTTTGTGAGATGCTGTATACCTCTCTATATTTCTAACCAATGTTTGTAGGAATTCATAGTTTGCATATTGCAGTACATGAATTTAAGTGTCTATTCCATTTAAAATCCACAAAGGCCTTGTCTCCCCCTGTTCTGCACATGCTCAGTTGCTCTCTGTTCTCGGCACTGTACCTAAAATCAGAGCCACTAGAGGTCGACCAGCTGCAAACTTTAACGCCCCACTCTGGACAAAAAACATTTTCCCATGCATGTACTTCTTGTCACTTAACATGACGATAAATTTTAGGGGCATATTTATAAAGCAGTCATTGTTACTTTTACCAAACATTCACTCTTGGTAAACCAATCACTGTCAGTTAATACATGTTCATGTGGAAGATTCACCTGCAGTCAATATCAGATTCATGTTTTAAAAATACATCCCTTAAATTATATTTAGATCCAAAACGTTTTCCTTTTGGGTAGAGTAATAAAGGGTTAAACCCCCGGGGGGGGGGGGGTATTTTTATTTATGTTTGTGTCCCATTTGGGAGATTTTCTTTTACTTCTGTACCATAGACACAACAGGAAGTGAGAGAAAAATTCACAGAAAAGGCTTTTTTAAGATAAGTGTGCATTAAAGTGGTGTTCCACCCAAAAGTGGAACTTCCGCTTTAAGGGAAGGTGACCCCCTGACATGCCACAACTGGCATGTAGTGTTGAGCGAACCCGGACATTTCAAAAAATGTTTGGGTTCGGGTTCTGGGTTCTGGTAGTTGATCACGCATGTTGAATAGCTGAAGGGCAGCCAATCAACAAGCGTTTCACTGGTTTGCCCTTAGAAGCCATCACAGCCATGCCTACTAATGGCATGGCTGTGATTGGCCAGTGCATCATGTGACCCAGCCTCTTTATAAGCTGGAGTCACAGTGCTGCATGTCACATGCTCTTGGGTTAGTGTAGGGAGAGGATGCTGCCGGCGTTTTTGTGAGGGAGAGATTGCAGACATTTTAACATCTGATCCTGCATCCTGAGATTGCTACTGCTGTTGCTCTGAGGGACAGATTGCAGAAATTTGAGATTTCACATACTGCTGCTTTGAGTGACAGATTGTTTTTTTTACCCTGATGAAGTCACGTGACGTGACGTAACGCGTAGGAGGAAGTGGCCGGAGGGCATACATTACTGGAGGCACAGTGAGAGGCAGAGTGAGAGGCGCTGACGCCGTTTTTGTTCATTCACTGCATAGATCCTATTTTATTGATGTAAGCAGGCATTTGGCTATACTAATAAACTTAGATACTTTTACATATTACACTATGGGAGCTTCTTTATTTTATCTTTATACTGGAGCTCTATACGGGTGAACAGAGTATTGGTGGAAGTGAACTTTAATCAGAGAGAGGAGAAAGGAGAAGAGTGGAGGACTGGTCAGAAAGGAGAAGGCGTCCTGACAAGGGAATAATTGATTTATATGGGCGGTTTTCCTCTGATTTAGAGGTGAGAATTCTGTGAGCATGGGACGAGGATAAGGGCACCCACCAATAGCCCTTTTGGCGGTGTGCTGACGGACCCCCCAAATCGGCTCTTATTGCACGAGTGAAGCACCTTAAGAGTTTTTGAGAGCACGGATTGCACTTTATCACCTTGTAGAGACTGTACTCCATGAGAGACTGTTGATATATAAGTGGGAGTACTTTTCATTACTATTATTATTTGAACGGCACTGATTTTAATTGCTGGCTTTGCACATTTTTTGAATATGCACTTTATGTTACGATTTTATAATTTCTACAAGAAGCATTAGGCTGCGCTTGTTGATATATAAGTGGGAGCACACTGTATTACTATTATTATTTGAACGGCACTGATTTTAATTGCTGGTTTTGCACTACTTTTTGAATATGCACTTTATGTTACGATTTCATATCTTCTACAATTAGTATTAGGCTGCGCAGTATCATCTTCTATACTATCTGCATATATATTGTGTTACAGTATATATTAGGTATTGCAGCAACCTACCTTATCACACGTATTTATATATTCACTACTCCTTAGGGAGTCACATTTGGTTACACAGAGTTATCACAGAGAGTGACGTGAGGGCTTACTCACTCAGTATTTATATACTGATTATAGTGGCACTGCAAAGGGGAAGGCTTACATTTAGAAAGGAATAGGGATCAATACTATATTTGAGAGAAGCTGACATCCTATGTACAGCCTGGACCTGATTTGTAAGGAGCTCCATAGGGAAACATATACTGATTTAAAGGCAAACTTAGATACCTGCAGGAACCACAACTTGCATGCTATTTATAGAGTTGTTAACTTAGACACCTTTAGGACAATAAATATTAACATTAAACCTATTTTAGCCACATCCACTATGTGACGAATTCACAAAGGCGAACAGTGAATTATATCTTATGCAAAAATAGCTGTTGAGATCATTTAAAATATTCTGTACTATTGTAAATACTATTAGTATCATACAGGGATGAAAAGTGTGCCTCACCTGTTCTTCAATAATCATTTGAGAGGTTATAAGGGTTAGCATTGATATTGGTACAGTTTTTGAATTGGAACTAAATTTGAATTCCCATCCAGGCTTCGGAATGGTCACTTAAACTTAAAGAGGAGGTACATTTTTTTACTTGTACCTACAGGTAAGCCTATAATAAGGCTCACCTGTAGGTAGTTTGAATATCTCCTAAACATCATCGGTGCACGCGATCTGAAGGTCCCGCTTACTGTGCTGGACCTTCAGAGCCTGTGCCGTTAACGGCGGCTCCCGCACGCATGTGCGGGAGTGATGTCATCATGGCTTCGGCCACTTACAGAGCCCGTGACCCCGGAAGAAACATTGGAAAAGATGTCAGCCATCTCAGCGGTGTGCGGGCTGAAGGGCTTCGTTCTAAGGTAAGTATTTCATAATGAGCTAGAATGCGATGCATACTAGCTCATTATGCCTTTGTCTTATTTTTTTTTTTTTCACCAGTGTTTACAACCTCTTTAACCACAACAGTACCTGGCACGAAAACCCCCTTCCTGTCCAGGCCATTTTTCAGCTTTCAGCGCTATCACACTTTGAATGACAATTACTCAGTCATGCAACACGGTACCCATATGAAATTTGCGTCTTTTTTTTCACACAAATAGAGCTTTCTTTTGGTGGTATTTATTAACCGCTGGGTTTTTTAAATTTTGTGCTATAAATAAAAAATTATTGAAAATTTTGTGAAAAAATGCTTTTTTCTTTATTTCTGTAAAAAAAATTAGCAAATTAGTAATTTTTCTTCATAAATTTTGGCCAAAATTTATACTGCTACCTATCTTTGGTAAAAACAACCCAAATCAGTATATATTATTTGGTCCTTGTGAAAGTTATAGAGTCTACAAACTATGGTGCCAATCATTGAAAATTGATCACACCTGATCACACCTGATATACTGACGGCCTATCTCATTTCTTGAGACCCTAACAAGTCAAGAAAGTACAAATACCCCCCAAATTACCCCTTTTTGGAAAGTAGACATTCCAAGGTATTTAGTAAGTTGCATGGTGAGTTCTTTGAAGTTGTAATATTTTCCCACAATTCTTTGTAAAATGAAGATGATTTTTTTTTTTTTTACAAAATTGTCATATTAATACGTTATTTCTCTCACATGGCATATGCATACTTGCAACTACACCCCAAAACACATTCTGCTACTCCTCCTGAGTATGGCGATACCCCACGTCTGAGACTTTTTCACAGCCTGGC
>BLSH010375430.1:226519-243291 GCA_018402905.1 Glandirana rugosa
CTCAAGGTCACCCCCTGGGTGCTTCTCATCCTAGTCCCGATGAAACACGTTTTGGTAACGTGTGTCGTGCATTTATATTGTACAAACAATGAAAAATTTTTTTCTTGGACTCGACGTCAACAAATAATTTTAACTTTCACATCGAAATTGGCGGAGTCCTGGTGGGTGGCAGTTTACTGCCGCCTCGCCAGGACGAGAGTGTCGCCCACCTGCAGTATACTGCAGGAGGGAAATTCGGCCCTAACGCGCGCTAGCCCACGCGCGTAGGGCCGAGACAGCCACCGCCACACTTTGTCACGGCCGATCACGTGGTAAACAGCCGTGCCCAATGGCTGTTTACCCCAGTCGGTGACGAGTGGTGTCCTGGGGACACACCGCCACCGACAGAGCCGGGATGCGCGCACCCGATCGCGCGCAATCCCGGCTTAAAGGGAGGACGTCATATGACGTCCACCCGCTGTGAGAGCAGGACCGCTCCGCCGTCATTTGACGGTGGGTGGTCCTGAGGCGGTTAAAGCTACACTTTCAATTTTAATAAACAACTGCAGCTCAGGTTCTTTTTTTAAAAAGTAACAAACATGTTATATTTACGTGCTGTGTGCAATGGTTTTGCACAAAGTAGCCCTGATCCTACTCTTCGTGGGTCCCCCACTGGAACTCCTGACTCCTTCCTCCACTTGCTGGGGGGGTACTTGTGTAGGCTCGCTCCCAAGCCCCGCTGACTGCATCCATAGACACAGACAGTGTGGCTTTCAAGTTGCTGACAGTGTATTTACAGTCATCAAAAGATGTTCAGAAGCTTCATTTTGCCATCCAGTCCAAGGGAGGGTGAGGTAACCCTCCCTTGGGCAGTCATCGCCTCTTGGATTTCCAAGGTGATTGGATTGGCATACAGAAAGCTGGGCCTGTCTCCTCCAAAACAGGCACCAGTTCCTGTGACCAGAGGCGTGGCAGCCTCTTGGGTAGCTTATGCCAAGCTTTTAATGGAAGATATATGTAAGATGGCCAGCTGCAACCTTTGTTTGACATTACAGGCTAGACATTCTTTCAGCGAGTTCTGCAAAATTTGGAGCAGCTGTAGTCTCAGCCACCTTGCAAGAGAAATAAATTGTTTTGGATTTAGCAACGTTCCTCGAAGTACTGAGTATTTATTTTGGTTAGGGCTCTTGCCTGCCCAGTAATTCAGCTAGTTATATCCCGTTGTGTGGGGGGAAAGGAATATGGAAAATTGTTACTCGGTACTTATCGTATTTTACCTTTTCTGGCCTATCCTCACATCAGCACACATTTTTCCCCATCTGGATGACCTGTCGCAGGCTAGCCATCGAATGCTGAGTGGGGGAAGGGGGTTTCTATTTATGCTAGGAAGAGGTGGTCCTCTGTATTCCTGGGGAGGTGTTAACTCATTGTGTGCTGATGTGATGAGGAAAGGAAAATTATGGGAGGTATTGGGTAACAATTTTCTGTATTCTGAGGCTGGATTCACACCAGTCCGGTGCGAATTCCAGCCCGATGCCTGTGAGAAGGACAGGGGCTGCAGTTCAGCGTCTCCTGTCCGATCTCACAGCACATTGGCTGACAGGGGAGGGAGGTGTAGTGAGCAGGGGGAAAGATCCTTGATCAGTGCAATACACATCTGCATGTCAGATTGGTTCCCATTGACCTTAATGGGCTGGGAATTCGCACCACACTGCACAGAAAACGCACACGTTTTCTGTGTAATGCGGACTGCGAATGCACCACGCCTATGTGAACTGGATACATTGAAAACAATGTTTTTTGCAAGTGTCCTGCGAATTGGATGCAGTGTAAGCCGCATCCAATTTGCATAGGTGTGAACCCAGCCTTATACTAAATACACTCAATCAAGTACAGCAAAGAATGGTGGGTCATATATTTAAAGGTATTAGAGACTCTGCGGCTAATCCAGCAAGATCAGGTTGAAAAAAAACTCTTCATATTTATTGTGGTTGGATGTTACCTGGGTCTCCATTGTCATTTTGTTGTTTAGGATAATAGCCCTTTCCACCAAGTGGGGAGGGTGGGATGACTTGCAGTGTCTGGAGATGACAAGCCTGGCTTCTAAAAGGCAGTATTTCAGGATTCCTTTTTTTTTGTTTTAGAGAAGGTCCCAGGTATTATTGATAGAAGAGCCACTTGAGGTGTACTGGGAACATTAAATGAGCTTAAGATACTGTATGTGGATAAGACAGATCTCCAAAAAGGGGGTAGTACCCTGCATTCCCACTAAATGGCACCAATTGACTTGGGTCTGAGTCTCTGGTGAAATCCAAGAAAGCCATGGCACCAACCCCACGGCAAAAGACTGGATTGTCCAAAAGAAGTATGAGTGAGGGGGCATGGCTTATGGTAAAGCAATTTGGGGATAATGAACCTGTGCCAGATTGCAGAGGAGTTTGGGCTAAGGGCTAAGATTGTGTTCCAACTCAGTTTTTGGTTTGTCGATATGATGATGAAACTAGCCAGAGATACGACTGAGGTGTCAGGAAGGACAGCATGTACGAAATGTGCATGTGCTCATGCACGCACATATTTGTGTGCATGCACGCACATCTGTTTAAACTGAGCCTGTGCTATGCTTCAGTGCTGTTTTGTCTACAGCATTCCTTTGCATACCTGTAACCTGTTGCTCTCCATAGGGCTACTGTTACCAACCTGGCTTGTCGTGTCTACTCAAACTCTACCTGCATCGACCCTTGCTTGCCTCTGACCTTGCTTCTGCGTGTGACCCTTGCTGCTGCTCCACCAGTTGGCACATTCTGCTGACTTTCTCTACACTGTAGGGGCCCGTGGTTCCTGCCTGCAAGGGGTGGCTACTAGGCCTGGTCAAAGCCGGATCAGGCCTCACCATGTGCTACCTAGGCCAGAAGCAAGTGTTGTGCAGGAGAGAGGAGCAAGGAGAAGCAGATGTTGTGCCATAAGAAGAAGGGGAGTGTATATACTGAGTGTATATAGAGGTCCCGTGTAAAGAACTGTTGATCTCTGGGTATCCCATAACTATCTCTTACCCCATCCAAGTTTAACCCCCTAATAAAACAGAAAAAAAAGAGCCAGCCTGTTTTCTGACTCCGGACACAAGAGAGGAGTGTGATTGAGGGCAGTGTGAGCAGGTGAACCACATCTTTCAGCAAGGGTGCATTAACTACATTAGGGAGCTCGTACCTGGGATTTACCTGTCTCTCACATAATTCTGCCAGTCGTTACCCCTGGCAACCATTGTGAACTTTGTTTATTTGCTATTAGTGTGGACTGAACCCAGGGGTAAGGACTTGTGTTAACAAGTGTGCTGTTGCCCATAGTAACCAGTGGGAGCAGTCTCCAATTGCTGCTCGTGTCTACCCAGTTGCCTCAATCAGCGCTGGGGTGTACTCTTGAAAACAATTTCCTGCAATTCAGTGACTTTTGTAACATGAACTGTTGCCCGTGGCAACCACGGCGGGTGACCGCGCCTGTGGATTACAAACATGTCCCGTGCCTTGAGCAGGCCGGATAACAAATCTAATAAAAATGGTAAAAATTCCGCGCTCACTAAAACACAATATGAATAAAAATATTGATAAAAAATTGCAAGTACTAGATTAAGGATATTTAAAATGGCAGCACGCACAAAACAATAGATCTGTATTGTCCCAAGAATGTAGTAAATAAATATATGCAGCGCCTGCCCTGTGTTCCCCAAGTGCTGGGCCCCTTGAACTTGTGCTTCAAAATCCTGCTGCAAACAGTAAAGTGTACCTGGAGTTGTTTCCTGTTGCCCGGGGTGATCGGGGTAAGCCTGCAGGTGTCTACAGACGGGACCGTGCTAGAATTGTTCCCTACAAGAACACAAGGGCTACTAAAGTTACTGTTGCTACTGGCAATCACCGAAAGAGCCAGAATGCCTGGACAAGTTCTGCTTACACCAGCATGTCTGTATGTTTCTATCATTCACAGGGGTTACAACAGCGTGATCAGGAGCAAGTCTGCCTATCAGATCTTGCAGCACCAGTAAGTCTGGGAACAAGGGGGCGGTGCCACGCCCTGGAGGAGATGAAAGTTTCTTTGATCTCAGCAGACACCACGAGGCAGTGGAAGATGTCGAGGGTGGTCTTCCATTGCCAGCCATTGCTTGGTTGCTGGAGCAGCTGGACCGAGCGCTAATTGACACTGGCGTTCGCCTGGAGCACCACGGGGGAATCACCCTCGGGGTGGTGGAGGGGATGGAGAGACTTTGCTTGCTCTGGAGTGCCAGCTGCTAACAGCGGTGATGGATGCATGGGTCTGGGTTGCTATGAGCCTTTACTGCAATGAACGGCTATCCAGCAGGATCCACGCTACTTTAATGTGGACCTGCGTTCAGGGCTGTACACACCGCAGACGCGGAGATCCCGGAAGGCTAGAGCAAGCCTGGAACCACCCTGTAAAGATGGAGAGGAGTTGCAGCCTGGTGGCTTCCCCGCGATCACAGAGGACCGGGGGAAGGGAGGAACGGTGTTGACTATAGTCTCGGTCGGGGACCTAGGACTTGTAAGCACTGCCCAGCAGGTACTAGTACCCCCCATTAGACCCGCCACAAGCCTGTCCATAGACAACCCTTGTCCCGCAGAGTTAGTGCAGGAGGGGGGTGCGCCCTCTGGAGAGTTGGAAGAGGAGGGCATGGACAGACCAAATGATTTGGGTTCCCCCAGACTGCAAGTTGAATTTGGGTCCCTAGAAAGACTTACTGAATAGTCATATCCTGATGAGTGTTCTGAGGAGGAAGTATGGGAGACCGGGGACTCCCATGGCTTGGAAACTCCATCTGAAGAAGGGAGAGGGCCAGAGTTGGAGCTGGACACAAGTGAAGCTGCAGGAACCCTTATTTCTTATAGTCATCAGTTTCTTAACAGGCCATCCACCACCCTCAGTTGAAGTCGCAATGACGAAACGCGTCAGGGCATGACCCCACGGCAATCCGGAAGTGACGTATGCGCTCCAGACGGGCGACTAGGACACAGCGTCTATCAGAGAAGGCTGAGTGATCCGAGGAGCTGAGTCAGAGCGGTGACGTACGGTGTTTTATAAATACAAAGCGAGTGTTTTATGATTGTCTGTAAGTGTTCATTTGGCGTGTTTTAGTTAATAAACATGATTTTATGGAATTACGCTATGTGAAACTTCTATCTATTTTTGGGTATCCTATTGAGTAAACTGAGCGTATGGAAGTAAGAGCACCAGTGGAGCATTAACAGATTATCAATGCAGATGGGCGTATTGAAAGAAAGTGTCTGGTAAGTGAGCATTCCAGAGGGAGTGGATCACCTGCGGTGCTGTGAGGAATCTGGTGGTTGGCTCACTATCATTCTTGTTGATCTTCCTACGCACGGATATACTCGGATTTCCTACTTGTAATGAACTGTCCTTTTTGAAAGCGCTGTAGAGACACTGGTGCATTGGACGTTGTGGACTCTTTTGATGATTTTGAAGTGTTTCTTCTTTTTTATCATCCACCACCCTGGCCAGGGCTAGCACCTATCGGCAGAATGTAGTCAGATCTCCTGACACCCACATTCTCCCGGGGAAAGCTAAAGAACTGCCCAGGCTTTCCCGCTTTCAACGAGAGGTGCACCGCAGAGTTGCCCTGGAGTGGGACCTGTATTTCCCCTACGTTCCTCTCCAAATCATGGACATAGTTGAGAGCTCCCAAGGGGAGTGGGAGGATGACATTGTTTGGGACTTTTTGCACATCCCCAAACCCCTGAAAAGGCAGGACTCCTCCGCGTGGGATCAGTTTGTGGATCTAAAGAAGGAGTGGAGCCTGGGGCGTGCCATCTTTGGGGATATGGTCCTTGTTGTGAAAGCTAACCAGCCAGCAAGGAGCCATCCAATCGGGTGAGAGGCAAAATGGATTCCTATTCTTCGCGCAGAGCATCCCTCTCGTGCGAGTGGTGATCTGGCTCAAAAATGTGTTTGTTGCTGTTAGCTACAGGACTGTTAGTTAGTAAAATGTAGATATGCTGTACAGGTGTAAATAATTTACAGAAAGTGACATCTATGTTTGCACGTAAGTTATTTGTATATTCCCCCTTCCAAGTTTGTTCCCTTTTCCCCCTTCCAATTTTTAGGTTATGGGATGCCTTGCTCCTGGGCCCAGAAGTGTATTTTTCAAGTTTTCTCAGCTGAGGGACCAGCTGGTTTTTGGTGGTGGTGGGGGGGGGGGGGGTGAGTGTGGTGCCCTCTACATTAGGTAGGTGATAGTTAAGGATTTTTATGTTAGAGAAGGTGAATTTAATCAGGCCTGACTGGAAGTCAGATTGTTTTTGTTCTAGGCATGGGAGTGGTCAAGGGAGTGGCTGGTGACTGTAGGTGGTGACACTCTTTGGTTGACAGCTCCTTGTTTTTTTCAGAAAGTTATGGAAAAGGGGAGTGGGGCAGAAGAGGTGAAACTACTTGGTATCTGGGAAGCCCTGACCTATCCCCAACCTAGATAGCAGGGGGCAGGCCTACTCAAATAGCCTGGGGCAGCCCAGTCTGGGAGAAGAGTTTGGGTGGAAGTTGGAGAATGGAGACAGAGTACTGAGGCTGCCAGTGGGCCTTGAGGGAGTCCCCTGTCTGGGGGATGACCTCGGCCTGGTGCTTGGGTGCATCCAGGAGGGGTGAGATCCTGATGGAGAGGCACAAGGAGAAGCAGGAGAGGACAGCAGGAGAAGAGTACTACCAGCAGGGTCTCCAGGAGGGGTTCACCGGGTGTGGTGAATGACACAGCCCAGGGAAGTGGAGATGCACTCTGCAGCAGATTGGGAGAGGCAGTCTGGAAGAGGTGCAGGAAGAGGCTGGGACGTTGGTGTCAATGGGCAGTGTGCAGGTGCTTGCAGTCAGGGGCACTGTGGAGACCCGTGTAGTGCCCCCATAGTATAGGTGCGTTTTCTCTACATTGTAGGGGCCCGTGGTCCCTGTCTGCAAGGGGCAGTTACTAGGCCTGGTCAATGTCGGATCAGGCCTCACCACATGCTAACTAGGTCGGAAGCAAGTTTTGTGCAGGAGAGAGGAACAAGGAGAAGCAAGTGTGCAGGAGAGAAGAACAAGGAGAAGCAGGTGTTGTGCTGGAGAAAGAAGGAGAGGGTATATACTGAGTGTATAAAGAGGTCCTGTGTAAAGAACTGTTGATCTCTGGGCACCCCATAATCATCCCTTACTCCATCCAAGTTTAACCCCCTAAAAAACAAAAAACAAACAAAGAGTCAGCCTGTTTTCTGGCTCCAGACGCAAGAGAGGAGTGTGATTGAGGGCAGTGTGAGCAGGTGAACCACAACTTTCAGCAGCCCCCAAGGGGGCATTGGCTACAGGGGCCCTGAGTCAGAGGTGTGAGAGAGTCCTTCTTTGTGTCAGGCTCTTCTACCAGGTATGTGACACGAGGAGAGCGGCTTTATAGTATAACCAATTCCCAATTTAAGCGATAATAGGAAGCTCAGTCTGTTTTTTTCTTCCCCCATATGAATCTAGATGACAGGGAGTGGAGAAAAGTAAAGATAGTTTGGAGTGGGCAGATTGAGATAGATTTAAAGGAGTTGTAAAGGCAGAAGGTTTTTTTTATCTTAATGCATTCTATGTATTAAGATAAAAAACCTTCTGTGTGTAGCAGCCTCCCCAGCACCCAGTAATTACTTACCTGAACTCCATCTCTCTCCAGCGATGTACACAAGTGTCTTAGCCATCCAGGACTCTCCTCCTGATTGGCTGAGACACATCAGCGGCGCCATTGGCTCCCATGGCTGTCAATCAAAGTCAGTTAGCCAATCAGGGGGGGGAGGGGGTGGGGCCGGGGGCGTGACTCCTTGTCTGAATGGACACAGGGAGCTCTGACTTGGCTCGGGTGCCCCCATAGAAAGCTGCTCTCTGAGGGGGCACTCGATAGGAAGGAGAGGCCAGGAAAACAGAAGAGGGACCCGAGGATCCAGGCTGTTCTGTGAAAAACCAACTGCACAGAGCAGGTAAATATAACATGTTTGTTATTTTTTTTTTTAAAAAGAGAGACTTTACAATTACTTTAACCCCCCCGGTGGTATTCCCGAGTGTGGCTCGGGGTGAATTTTCTGTACCAAGAGTGGTAACCCCGAGCCACACTCGGGATCGCATCGCTGGATCTCAGGCAGCGTTACTTACCTTGTCCCCTGGATCCGGCGATGTCCCCCCACTGTGTCCTCCACCTGATGCCTCTGTGTGCCGGGCTTCGTTCCCTGTGAGCGCGCGTTGCAGGGGGGTGGAGTCCAGCAGGAAATTCAAATAGTGAAACACACAGTATACATACAGTACACTGTAATCTGTAAGATTACATTACTGTATCAAATCATTTCACATCCCCTTTGTCCTTAGTGGTTTGCCAGTGCCCTGCATGCACTTTTATATTATATATGCCATTCTTTCTGCCTGGAAACTAACTTGAGAATGTCCATGGCAACCAAAAAGCGTCCCTTTACGGCAAAAGCGGTTTTTGATCAGCGATAGTAAATAAGAATCATTTGCAGAATTGAGTGATACTGATTTTTGGCGAAATTTGTCATCAGACACTGAAAGTGACGACAGTGACAATTCTGCAAATTAGCAAATTTTACTGTTTTTTATTTGATTACATTATTGAATACATTTTATTACTATTATGTTATTATTTTTGATAATTATTTATAGTTATTTATTATATTATAATTTATGATTTCATGTTTTAAACTTTATCATACCCGGGATGTCTACTAGACTCTTGTTTGGACAGATTTAAGTGAGTTATTCCTAAGAATTACAGGCCTACAATATAAAACGCCAAATTTCTATGCAAAATAATCGTACCACTTTCAGCACCAAAAATCTGACATAATCATACCGCCAGGGAGGTTAAGGATATAGTAAAGTATACGCAAGAAGTCCTTGAATAGGCAAGATGTCCAAGTCAATACAGCCCATTTAAGATACGCTTCTTTTCCACTTAGAAAATTCTTGGGAGATTTCTGAAAGGATTTTGGAATAGCTAGGATTATATATTTAGTTTGGAATGAATGCATGTGCCTAGTCTATGAAATAGAATGATTTATTGTAATTCACCCCTTACCCTATTTCCCCTCCCCTCTCCGTAGGTGCTACTCTATCTACCTCTGTCCTTTCTTTTCTCATTAACCTTAACCATTACACCTGTTGTCGCCCCAGCTAACTAAAAGTATTGCATCTATTACAATTTTTGTTACATATTTGTATTTTAACATCCTTAGGATCATTACTCCTGTCCTATTATTATTTATCATTATTTATCTATCAGCCCTTACTTTCAGCCCACACAGTACGATCGTTGAGGGTAGTGGTAATATCATTAATTTCAATATTTTGTTGATCCCCTCCTGAGATGCCAGAGAAGACGTTGGCTAGGTCAGGCACCCCCCTGACCGCGCTATTGGAGACATGAGAGTCGACGTTGTGGAACAGTTAACTGTCCTACACCTCTGGATCGCACGGGGGGAGCTGTGTCCTATTTGTCTATAGTGAGCCCATGCCCTCTGACAATCATCGCTTTGGTGTTGATGATAGAGTGGTAGTCACACGGCGACAGGATGAGTGATGTGAGGGACCGGTGTACTGTCACTTTAGCCAATCTGTCAAAAACGCCAATTGCGTCATTTCGGGTGTGTCCACGTAGCCCTAGAGTTTGTTATAACCAATGTCGGGAGGCCGAGTGAGCGAAGCGAGGACGTGAGGCAGACCACTTTCAACTGTGTCCACTTCGGCGGACTATATGTTTTTTTTTTTTGGAATGTCCCTAACGCCACTTTCATAATATACTGTCTAGAATCACAGGAGGAGGGATGCATGCGCAGTTGGACATGGGTGCATGGGCAGTAACTGCCGGAAATGATGCAATTGGCATTTTTTTTTTTTCTAATCCACTTCAGATAACTGGCGGAGATTAGATTTTTTTTTCAGCTTATGTCTTTATCAAGCTGCTCTCCAAAATAGTCACATTATCGTGGATATTCTTCATTTATTTTTGAAACAACTAAAAATACAGCTTTTATTTGATTCACACAATATCCCCACCTAAAATCCACTTCTGTCTACATGCCCCCCCCTCCTCCCCCAGGTCCTCCGCTTCCCCTCCTATTCTCCAATTCTAATTCCAGTCTTGATTTCATAATCTCCAGGTATTTTTTTGATTTTTTGAATTGTGCCCACTCCGCCCATTTCTTCTCTCCCCCTTCTCTACCCTTTCCGTCTTCAGGCTTTAAACTTTCTAAGTTGTCCATTTCCTCTACTTTGTTGCACCATTGCTCTAATGATGGGGATTCCGCCCTTTTCCAGTTTTTTGGGATCAGACTTTTTGCTGCATTCAGGAGGGTCGGTACTAAAGTCCTAGTATACTTCTTTATGGGGCCAGATCCCCCATGAAAGAGACACCTCCATGGATCTGCTTCTATGTCTTCTTTTGTTATTATGTTAATTAGTTCCCTTATCCTATCCCAATATTCTTTAATGACCGGACAATCCCACCATATGTGTGCCATTGTGCCCTTATCCTTACAGCCCCGCCAGCACTGATCTGAGCCGTTTTTCGAGAATTTGGCGGTTTTATTAGGAGTCAAGTACCATCTCGAGATGCACTTGTAGTTCGTCTCTCTAGTCGCATTATCCACTGCCGTACCATGTGCTAAAGTCCAAATCTTTTCCCATTGCTGGATAGTGCGTCTTGAACCTAATTCTACTTCCCATCTTTCCATGTATGGGAGCCTCTCCTCCTCTCCTAATCTCCCCAAAATCCTATATAACTTTGATATTCCTCCTCTCTTACATTTAGTCCGACACAATTTCTCTATTGACGTAAGTTCCTTCTCAGATCTAACTGGCTGTGGAAGTGCCGCTACAAAGTGTTTCAATTGCATATACCGCCATGTGTCTATTTTTCTAAACCACCCACTGTCCTGTAGGTCTCCCCGTGCTCTAATTTTGCCTTTATGTGTTATGTCCTTTAATTGCAAAGTATCCTTTATTATCCATTCCCCCCCCCCCCCCATTCTTCGTGCCCTGGTAAAAAGTAGTTTGTCCCACAAATTGGAACAAATGGTGAATTGTATCCCCATTTCCCTATCGCCATTGTGTCGTCCCAAATTTTTAGTGCCTTATGTGTAATCTCACTTGTGTTGCTATGTAAGTTCCTAAACTCCGACGGAATCCATATAATTTTCTCCAGTTGTGTCTTACTCATCTTATTCTCTAGAGTGACCCATTTTTTTCCCCTTCATTTTGGACCCATGCTATCACTCGTGCAAGAATGTTTGCTTTGTAATACTTTTTAATATTTGGTAGTCCCCACCCCCCTCTATTTTTTTCCCTATTCAAAGTCTTCTTTTTTACCCTGGGTTTTTGTCCTTTCCATATAAATCTAGTTATTATTTTATCCAGTGTCGAAAAGAATTCTTGTCCATAATAGTGGTCTATGTGTCATTCTCCTCACTTCTTCTTTAATTTCATTTAATAGGGGGATAAAATTTGAGACATAGTCTCCCGCTCTTGTTCCTGTTAACTTAACTCCCAAATAGTTTAATTCCTCCTTCTTCCATCGAAATGGAAATAGTCTCTGCAACTCCCCTCTTTCCTGTGTCCGTATATTTATGGGTAGGGCCTCCGACTTCGTATAGTTAATTTTAAAATTAGATAATTCTCCAAATTTAACCAACACCTCCATCAATTTAGGGATAGTTTCTCTTGGTCTATTGATATACAGTAATAAATCATCAGCATACGCAGCTACTTTATGCTCTTCCCCTCCTACTTCGAATCCAGATATTTGTTGATGTCTCCTGATTACTGCTAGTAACGGTTCTAATGCAACAATGAAGAGTATTGGGGAGAGGGGGCACCCCTGCCTCGTCCCATTTTCCATCTCCAAGGGCCTAGACAACTCACCATTTATCCTTACCTTCGCCCTTGGCTTGGTATATAGGGCCTCAATCCAGAGTCTCATCCTCTCTCCAAGACCTATTATCTCTATGGTCTGAAACAGGAAACCCCAGTCTACCCTGTTGAAGGCTTTTTCAGCATCTATCGACAGGATCAGACTGGGGTCGCCACCCCTCCTCCTTTCCTCCATTAGCAGCCTCGTTCTTATTCCATTGTCTTTTCCCTCTCTCCCCGGTACAAAACCTACTTGATCTTTGTTTATTACCTTTTTTATAACTCTCTTTAATCTCATAGCAAGAATTTTTGAAAACAGTTTAGAATCTGCGTTTAATAATGATATCGGTCTGTAACTGGCACATACTGTATTATCTTTCCCTTCTTTTGGTATTACCGTGATGGTCGCCAACAATGCCTCCCTTCTCCTCTCCCACTCCTTACCTATCCCATTCATATATCTACACATTACTGGGGCTAGTATATCTCTAATTTTCTTATAATATTCTATTGGAAGTCTGTCTGGTCCCGGATTTTTCCCAGGGGCCATATCCGCCATTGCCACCTCTATTTCCTGTGTTGTTATAGGGGCTTCCATTTTTTCTACCTCCTCAGCTTCTAATTTTGGCATGTCGGCTAATTTCAAGAACTCTTTGATCTTCTCTTTCCTCTGAGCTTTATTGTATGTTGTTTCCTCTTTCCTCACTGAATATAGTTTCCTGTAAAATTCTTGGAAGGTATCTGCTATCTCATCTGTTTTATATTTGATCTCCCCCCTCTCGTTCTGTATCTTCTCTATATAGCTCCTCGCTTTTTTTGTTTTTAAGATTCTGGCCAGATGTTTCCCTATTTTATTTCCCTGGGTATACCTTTCCTTCTTAATTTTGTTATATATGAAACGGTTTTCTTGTTCTATGAGATCTTTTAATTCCCCCCGTTTCCCCAGTAAGGTTTGTACTACTTCATCCCTTGGCCCTTTCTTATGTTCCTGTTCCAGTTCATAGATTCTTTTTATCACCTCTTCTCTCCTCTTCCCTCTTTCTTTCCTTTTCCCTTTATCTATGGATATCATCACCCCCCTTATGTAGGCCTTGTGCGCCTCCCATACTACCGGATCTTCTATGTCTTCTGAGGCATTGGTTTCGAAAAAACGTGTCAGTTCTTTTTTTAATTGCCTGGTGGTGTTCTCATCCCCCAACAATTCCTAGTTTAACCTCCAGGTATGTTCCTTCATAGGCCCTACTCCTAAATCCATCTCCATTGTCACAGGGGCATGATCAGAAATTGTTGTTGTCTCTATTTTTATGTTTTCTACTCGCTCTAATACCCTATGTTCCACTAGGATATAATCTAGCCTGGAATACGTCCCGTGTACAGGGGAAAAGAAGGTATAATCCCTTTCTTTTGGGTGAAAAACCCTCCATGTGTCCATCAGCTGGAGCTGTGACAACTTCTTTTTAACTCTTCTCCAACTTGTGTTTGATGTCCCCTGTACCCGGGACATACTATCCCAGGCCTGATCCTGGACAAAATTAAAATCCCCTGCTACTATTAACAATCCTTCTCTAAACTCTTTCAGTTTCTCTAGCGCCCCCGCTAGGTACCCTGCCGGGTCTTTATTGGGGCAATGTATATTAACCAGGGTGTATAAATTATTATCCAGTCTACCTTTCAGGAAGATGCACCTCCCTTCCGGTGGTTCGATCCATCTATCTATTATTACAAACTGTACCCTACTAGAGAATCCTATGGCCACCCCCTTTGCTCTTTGTGTCTGAGATTCACAATGGTACCACAGTGGAAATTTCTGCGAGAAAATTTTCAAATTTGTATCCTGGGAGCAATGTGTCTCTTGTAGAAACACTATATCAGCTGAATACCATTTCAATTCTTGCAAGATATATATCTTTTTGCGGGGCTCCTCCTCCCCCGCACATTATATGTAAGGAATCTGACCATTCTCTTCTTTTCCCTTCTATATCTGGGCGGTGGGTCACCAAGACTTGACTCCTTCTCCCCCCTGGAGGACCTGATCCCCCCCTTCCCTCCCTCCCACTTCCTTTCTACCTGGGGCATTTTGGTCTTTCCCTGACCCTTCCACCTTGGTGGGCGGGGGATCTCTCCGCCCCCCCTCCTGGTTGCCCCCGGGTTGAGCTCCATTTTGTGGCCCGTGATCAATCTCCATCCCCTTTTGGGTATCCCTGTACACCGGCGCCCGGAATCTCCCTAGCCGCCCCCCCTATGGGGCCAAATATTATGTCCATAGTTTTTTGTAAGTCTTCAGCTGCTGTGGTTTTCGGGATGTATGTCGTTCCTCCGTGTATTTAAGGGGTCTTTTTTCCCCGAACCTCCTGGGTTTGATCCAGTTGAAAGTCTGCCTTGTGACATTTTAGTGCTCCCCTCCTTTTGTTTGTTCTTCGTGCCTGATTGTTTCGGTGGACTTCCTTGTTCACTTCCCTGCACCATGAATTTTTTAATGGTGTTTGGGCTAGCGCTGACTTTAGGGGGATTTCCCCCGACACTCTTTGTCACTTTACCCATTACGGTTACCTCCCAGCTGTCTGCTCGCTGATGAATCACTGGGGTCCCAGTCCTCCTTCACCTCCTCCCATGAGCCCATTCCTTCCACACCTAGGACCGGTCCTGTCCCTGACCTCTCACTATACCACACTTAGTCCGGTATTACGAGTATATATCCTCGGTATAGATCTTCTCCTTATTCCAGTGCCTATATGCACCTAACACCCGGACTAGAGTGTACTTTTAAACCTTTCAATCTAGGTGTATGATGTGGGTGCCTCTTAGTCCCATATTTCTGTTACCCCCTTTCTCCAGGGCGAGTCCAATAAAAAATCAAGTGCTTACACCCATCAGCAGACTTATATACCAGTACCTCAGTACCTCTTCCAATCTTAATTCACATCCACATCCAACTGCTGTCCTCCGAAATACATATATTTTGTGGCAAAGTGTGAAAACAGTATATGGGGTTATGATTACTTACCCCGGCCGACAAGCCGCCCCCCCTCCTCGGGTTTTTGCCTCTGGCTTTTTTTTATCTTACCGCTGCTGCTCCCCCGGGTCCCGGTCTCTGCTCTGGTGCCGTCGCTGGGGCTCAGTCCTTGGTCACTTAGCTCCGCTCGTCTTCCCCAGGATCTCAGAGCCGTGCCACTTGAAGACTGAGCACTCTCCGTCCGTATCCCGGCACTTTTTCACTCTCCCCGTGCCGGGCCGGAGCTCCGCTGCCGTAGATCCGCCGGGCGGGACGGGCTGGGCGACGGGATGCTTCTTCCCCAATAGCAGCTGGTATTCCAGGCTTCCCGGCTACGGGGGATCTGCGCGGCTGGGTGAGGGGAGGACCGCTCTGCTCAGCGGTCAGAGGGAGGGGGGAGCGAGGGTCCGAGTACCCTGGCTTCTAGAGGATCCACCTCCTTCCAAGGCGTGCTCCCTGGGACGGCATTCTTTTCCGGGCGCCAACGTACAGGCTCACGCCGCCATCTTGTGCTCCTCCCCGTTCCGCAATTGGCATTTTTGACAAATTGACTACAGTGGCAGAACACCTGTAGTGGCAGGTGGAACGCAAATCCACCCGCACTTCCGCTTTTTTCGTAATATGGCGTGTGTTCCACAAAGGGCAATGTGGTGTAAGCGCTGCTGTTTACATCCTGGCCGCATTCAACAGACAGGATGCTGGTAACGATTACACAGGAGTTTGGTGGGAGACAAGTCGGGCATGACACCTTTTTTAGAGCCCACACCATGCTGCAAAAATAGGTCAGGTTTTTCCCATTTATAGAAATAATATCCATTTTGATTCAGATGGTGTCTTCATATGTAAGTTACCACAGTTTGTGACCATACTAAGGATAGGATGTATTGGACTGCATGCATAGGTGTGCGCAGCCCATGGCATTAGGGTGTGCACCCCAAAGCGCAAACACCTGTGTCTTTTTATGCAGCCTCAGCTGCATTGGACAAAGTTTACTATGCTTTAGTTATGATTGAACACAGCCGGTGAGTGTGTTCACTGTATTCATTTAGAAAAGGAAGGAACCGGTAAACTCCATATTGATTAGCCCCTTCCCCCACTCTCGATCCTAAAACATCCCCCGCGGAGAGGAGAGGAAAGGAGGGAAGCCAGCAGCACTGCAGTGGGGTGGCACAACACAGGGGGGAAGCTTAGGCAGCAGGGGAATTCGGCAGCGCACAGAGTGATCAGGGTGTGCCCAGGCACACATAGCACGCCCCCTGCGCATGCCTATGATTTCATGTAATATTGTACTTTGATTGTACATATTATGGAAATCGTCGTGATTGTTGATCAATGTAAAGTGAGCCAGCCACAGATAACCCCCTCCCCTTCTCAACCCCCTGGGAGGGAGGTATGTAAAAATGGGTGTGTTCTGATTTGCCAATTTGGGCGTACACTTGGGAGCAACATTTGTGTGTGCCTATATGTATATAAATGTTTGAAGAGGCTGGACATACATTGCTTTGGCTCTGAAGAAGAGGACCCTCCTTCGAAACGCGTTAACCATCACGCAATACCGCCTTGTCCTCCGGTACCTTGGGTTCCTACTTTGGACTTGAAAGAAACTGGTATTGCTGTCTATCTGATATGCCTATTTTTTACATCTGTATGTGGGTATAACCATTGCTGTTTCTATTATATTAAATTATTATTTTTGGTAATGCACAATGTCGTGCGCCCTTCTTTTCTTCTTATATGACTTAGTTGTCGCCCCAGCTATCCCTGACTCCCTCTTCCATCAATAGCCCCTCTAAGTCTAGGGAGTTTGGGAACCAAATACTGAGTGCCTGCACAACCCCTGGGCAAGCCCACCTCCAAGCTCAGATCACAATGT
>BLSH010375430.1:257519-269512 GCA_018402905.1 Glandirana rugosa
TTATAGATGACTTCCTTTACATAGTTTAATTGGTTGTATAATGATGTCTATCGAACACAAACTGTTTTTTGACATTTACTATTTATCGTAAATTTTTCTATTTGTAATACTCCTTTTGTTTCTTTTGGTATTACGAACGGAACAGTCACCATAACCGTGGGAAACGACGTTTAGTCATACCTTTGGATTAAACCGAGTGGACAACGTCTAGAGTTTACTCCTAGTGGACACTACTTAACGGAGGTGGGTACACTGGGTTTAATCGGTTATTTACTTGTAAAACCAAAATATTTTTCGGTGGACAATAAGGGAGAAGTACACACTGTTACCATTTCTGTTTCCTCGCACAGGTGATCCTCATTTGAGATCTGCAACAGGTGAGCCAAATTAGGTTTCCATACTGATTTGCAGCAAAGGGTGCCAATACCACTGACAAGGCAAGCATTATGGTTTTCTTTGTTTTCCTCATAATGTTTATCTTTTTAAATGCTATTTATCATTTACAGTTTTTTGTCAAACACAAGCTATCTGTAGTAATATGTTGGTTAATTTGATACATTTCCTTCAGTAGATATTCCACAATATGTACATAAACTTCGTGGGTGCCAATAATGGTGAGCAGGACTGTATATAGCATGGAAACCTAGTAGCGCTCCCTTATAATTCTGACACCTTGTGGGGCTCTAATATGCAAATAGTGACTTCCGTTCCTGAAGTTTTGCTTCACCTTACCCCTCCCACCACCTGGTGTCTACACTGGTGGTCAGTGGAGATGTTCATCACAAGGATGAACAAATTGTAAGGTGCAGGAATGGGAGAGCCAGACAGGGATGCAGGGGTACTTGTGGAGTGTTATATGGTATGTGCAGATAAGGGCCTGCTATAAATGTTTGCCTGCATAGTGAACACAAGTTTACATTAAAATTAAGTTTTCACCAGGTGGAGAGAGAATTAGTGGTGCATCTGACATGCTGAGATGCACCAATAATAGTTCTGATCTCCACCATCAGATATTTATTATAATGCTCTCTTATTTGCTATTACAAGATTTGAGATGTGAGCAACTACAAAATTAATTTTACTAATTGAAGGGAAAAAACACTAGTTTACCCACCTCTTCAATAGGGAGGTCACTTAGCAGAGGCAATGAGCACGACAGAATACCAATAAGGAATGGAGTGGGAGAACACACAATGTCAATCATGGAAGCAGGAAGGACAGGGATGTAGGTGTGCTGCCAAGTGAATGGATAAAGCATTGCAACCACTGCATGAGCACACTTGGATAGTGTGCTGGAGAGAAAAAAAAGTAATAATATTATAAAAATTGTCTCACAAAGAACTGCATATTCTCAATAGTCCATAGTCTCAAGGAAATGAACAGGACGGCAATGGGGAACAAATAACAAATATAATGTTGCAAAAAAGTAAAGGTTTAAAAAAAAAAATGCACTAAAAGGTAAAAAGCATAACTTTTAATTGCTCTCTCACCTAAGATTGTCAGCTACAAAGATAACCCGTCTCTCAAGTAGAAGTGAAGCGAAGACTTTAATAAGATGGCAAACACTGAGACACCTGAATAAGCAGTCAAAGTCTACATGTTCCAGACGGGAGTCCATTGGCCTACAAAGCTCAATGACCTGCAGATGAGGAGAGGTATACGGACACAATGTGAGCAGATATATAAATAATGTATTTAAAATGTTTATTTCACGCAGTTTAAAAGTTATTTTCATAGAAATATTAAAAGACTTTTACTTTAGTTAATATTGCTGTGTTACAATCTCTATGTTCATTGTATTTTTCATCTACTCTGTATAAATGGGGTTGAAGTCTGTGATGTAACATATACTATGCATGAAATGGATATTGCATTGAGACACAAGGTTTCATTACGCTGCTATTTATTTCTTGTTTTACATTCAGTACCATATTATTGATAATTTGTATTTTTATATAGTAGCGTAGTTGTAATTGCAACAGGAAGTAATTTAATATGAATATATTTGGTTATTATACATGGTCCTCGAAGTAATGCTAATAACATATGATAAAAACTTGAAGAATATTTGTGTGTCAGTAATTCTGGGACCTAATACATATTTGCTACATTTTACTTTATATTTCACATATAGGCTCGTGGTATATATTGAGGACTTTGAAAGACTGATTCATTTTAATGTTGGCCATACAGACATCTCCCAGACCATAAGGGATCTGCCCACTCAGTTGTGTGCCTACACACATCACCACTATTGGTCAAATGTCTTGGTGCCGTACTACAACGCTCAATTTTCTGTATAGAAATAAGAATGGTTGCTGAGAGTTTATGCCAAATGTTGTAAAGTCTCATGTGTCATAAAGAGCACTTCAAACATTTTTTTTACTCAGGGTCTATCCTATAACAGTAAGAATATGTTTCCAAAAGGGTCCTTAAATTAATACATTAAAGTGGATGTAAACCCGATTCATAGAAATTTGGGCTAGGCACATATATCTGCAGAGGTTTTTTTCTCTCTCTTCAAATCACTAAGTCCTGTAGCTTTGTCCTTCTCCGTTCCTTTGTTATCAGCCTGATAACTTTTGACAAGCTCTACAAGATGGGAGATAGAAGTGTGTGTAGGGGAGGTTGCTACAAATAGATTAGCAGTCAGCTAAACTATTCAGAGGCAAGCTCCGAATATGTGGGGAGGGGATGTGTGCCTTTCCTCCAATCAGCTGTCTCACAGTGTCTAGCAATAATCCCCTCCGACAGGGGAATGCAGAAGTGAAAATTCTAACATGATGTGCACTTTCTAAACAGTATATAAAGGTGAAGACAGAAGATATACAAGCAAAACTTATGTAGGGAGATTTTATCTCTGTATATCATCTGAGGCTGTGCGCCTTACTGGGTATATGTGAGGGTTTACATCCGCTTTCAGTGTGAATCACAACAGTGTCTATGGCCACACATATGGCCCAATCTCTTTAACTAACACAGCCGGTCTAAGGCTGGCCATACTTGAGTCATTTTTTTTTCATTCAACCAGCATGTTGAACAAAAGAAAATGACTTGATTCTCCATCTACACATTCGATGTGGATGGGGAATCCCTCCTGCTGCGCTATTGCATTCTGACAATGATCAGCACCGCCAACTATAGCCAGCATCTGGTGCATGAGTCCAAATTAAGTATCACTCACAACTGTTGGAAGTGCTTTTTAACACACGCAGAGACTTACCAACATGATAGAAAATCTCTGTGAATGCATGCATTGATCACATCCCGTCTATGGAGAAAGGGAAACATAGCTGTGTACCACATCAGTAAATCAGCAGAGTTGGAGAGAACATCTCTTTGGCCTCAGCAGAGCAGGGATGCAGCTGTGTAGTAACCCATCTTCCTGTGTGAGAGATATCTGCTTGACTATAGCTAACCTTTGAGTAAACAGTTATAAAGGTAAAAATACCTCATCTCCTGATCCTGGTAGAAAGCTCTTTACGGTTATGGTTCGTCCAGGTGCAGGGAATGGAGCTTCCATGACGCTGCGCATAAATGGAGACACCAGAGCTGGAGACATTTCTCTCCTCTTCTCTACTTCATCTAAGATCTAATGGAAGTTTAAGGAGAAAGACATGTTTATAAGCTTATAGGAAAAATTAGGACACTGACAACATGACTAAATATTGTGATTCATGTATTTATGATAAAACGTAATTTAATAAGTTAAGGAAATTAGCATTTTTTGGGCAGCCAGTTCATTAAATCTCCTGCCTACCTCGAGACAATCAACTCGTCATTAATAAATGAAAGTGCACTCAGTGCTTTTGACATGCAAATAAGGGGGCCTTATTGGGGGGAAAAAACACAAACATTCAAAGCATGCAAATTTAACAAATAAGTATAAGAAGGCACTTAAAATATTTTTTAAAAAGCTTTTGGTTGTAACTGGTCTTTTAGTTTTATACTGATGCATTTAAATATAGCACATGAATGTTTTACTGAAAATGTATCCTTAACGCAGGCCATAAATGGATCAAAATTCCAGCAGAACGGGCTGAATTTTGATCCATCTATGGGCAGGCTGGTCGTTCAGAAGTTAATCGCTCAAGAAAATTTCGCTCAATCAGTGCCACCAGCAGTGCTGATGAGTGTATTCTGATGGTGGGAAAGCCTCCCCGCTGTCAGAATACAATAGCTCCACTGGAGGAATTCCCCTATTCACATGAAGTGCATTGAACCATGTATGGCCTCCCTAAGACTTACCTTAGAAAACAGATTGAAACAGCCCAGACGGCTTACTATGCAGTAAACTTCAGGCAGACGTTTCCCTTTACCTTGTGGCTAAAATAGAGGAGAACAATATTATTGCTTTCATGTTTTTTTCTTTGAAACATAATCTATAATAAAATTAAAATGGTGACTTTGTAAGCCTGAAAACAACTTACTTAACAACTTAAAATGATTCTACCAGTGAACATACACATGTTATATTGTGTGATAAAGCTATGACACTTCCAAAATTGTAAATGTCATTATAGGTCGTCCACTTATAATGCCATTATAATGCCATTTTAACATACTATATCTACCCCTAAGTTTTGGCAACAATTCACACCTTCAGCTGTGTAAATTGTAGAATTAACACCCATGAAGCATAACTGATAAATCCATAGGATTATGTAACAGAATTCTCACACCTCGCTGTTCTTGAACAAGAATAACAATATCTGTCCCTCAGGACAGAGGGGAGGCATATGGCATTTTTAAGGTGCATCATTTCTCAAAGTATACACAAATTGTGTTAAAATCCAAAACTCAGCCCAACCTCAGGTTGGTCACATTAAAAATAAAAGATAATAAAACATACATAGTATCTCAGTGAATAAATCCCCATAAATACAAACCCAACCACAGCATAACATTAATCTAAATAGCCCAGCCCAATAACAGCCATAATTATAACCATCCTGAAGAAACCACATACACTATATATTACGTAATGAATGAAGTAAAAGATGTGGAAGAGTTATCCCTCAACGCATTTCGCTGAGTGCTTCTTAAGAGGAGGAATAATGGGGGCGTATGGGCTTATTATATGTTTTCAGAAATATTCCATTAACCGGTTAACAACCGCCTCGTGTACATTCACTGCTGCAGAGTGGCAGTGCAACGCAAATCGCCATCTATAAACGGTGTTTCACGCAGGCTGGGCGAGCGCTCGCTGGCACGCTCTCCTGCCCACCACGCGCTCCCTCAGTATGCTCGCGGGTCAGGCTGACGCGATGTCCGCAGGCAACCCGCGATTGCTTATTACGCAGGAGGAATGGGGAACCGCCGATGTAAACACGATGATTCCCCGTTCTGACAGGCGGCATAACAGAGATCTACTGATCCCTGTATTCAGGATCAGTTAGATCTGTTATGCCCCTGCCAGCCCAGCCCCTACACAGTTAGAACACGCCTAGGGAACACAGTTAGAACACGCCTAGGGAACACAGTTAACTGATTGCCCCCTGCAGGTTAACCTCTTTCCTGCCAGTGACATTTATACAGTAATCAGTGTGTTTTTTTTTTTAGATCTGATCGCTGTATAAATGTCAATGGTCCCAAAAAAGAGTCAGAAATTTCCGACATGTCCGCCGCAGTATCGCAGCCCTGATAAAAATCGCCGCCATTACCAGTAAAAAAAAAAAGTAAAAAACGCCATAAATTAATCCTCATGGTTTGTAAACGTGGCAACTTTTGCGCAAACTATTCAATATACGCAATTGCGATTTTTTTTTTTTTAGCACAAATATGAGGAAGTATATATATTAGCCAAAACTGATGAATAAATTTGTTTCTTTATATTTTTTTTGTACATGTATTATAGCAAAAAGTATTGTTTTTTTTTCAAAATTGTCGCTCCTTTTTTGTTTATAGCGGTGATCAGAAGTGATGCAGAGGTGATCAAATAAAACCAAAATAAATCTCTATTTGTGGGAAAAAAAGGATGCCAATTTAGTTTGGGTACAACGTCGCACGACCATGCAATTGTCAGTTAAAGCAATGAAGTGCCGAATCGCAAAAAGTGCTCTGGTCCAAGTGGGAAATCCTTCCAGGCTGAAGTGGTTAAACATCTGCCACAGAGGATCTATCCTGACATAGCCATGGGTTTATATCTAAGTTCCTGTTTGTTTCCCAAAAAAATAAAACTTCTCCCTATTTTGTGATTGGGATTAGCTCCTGTTCTACGGCCCTGTTCCCTCTGTGCGCCCTATGTGCATTGGTTCCAAGTTCCTTATGGTCCCTACAGAGGGATCACTTTGATATTTCTTGTTGAATGCTCCTCTCCTGAAGAAGCAGTCAGCGAAACGCAAGTACTCTTCCATAGCCTACCTCTTAATTCATTACACTGGCCATACATTAGGCAAAAATTTTAAAAATGATAACATGTTTTCAATTAAAAAGGTAATCAAATGGATTACGACAACCTACAACCAACCAACGGTGGAATAAGGCAGGGCACAGAGAACGCTAGTATGCAGTCAGCTACTACATGGTTCAACAGCAAGTCAGCCACTCACTGAACAAGTCAGAATTACAAAGTAACAGGCATTTTTAAGGGGGTAACTGTCTGTGCTCACTAGCTACTTATTTCTAAATAATAGGAGCAGTTTCCAGGCATTTTTTTCTTAATTTAGAAAGTTCACTATGTTTCCATATCATTTCTTACAGAACTCAAAGAGAACATTATGTAAGCATTTGTTGAGCAGTTAAACCAAACTTTCCATTTTATTATAACCCACACCCATATAGGAAAGTGATTCTTACCAGAAGCTTCCTACAATAGCCAAACCACCTGCTGCCATCTTCACCAGTCAGTACAAATGAAAAGGTTTCACTAAAACAAGACATTTTTGGAAGGTTATACATCTGAATCGTTTTCACGTATATCTAAAAATACAGTAAAAGTACTGATATGTACAGGGTAGTAAAAAGTATGCTATTTTTTTTTAAATACCATCAACAAAAATGTTATTTCAAAGCAAAAAAGATTATAGATTTCAAAACGATTACCTCTTAAAATTTGATGCAGGAGCCCAGCCTTTTGAATCAGGGAAACAAAACTGTGGGATGACTTTTAACCTCTCCTCTGTGTCTTTAGATTGCTTCAGTGGATGATCATTCTGTTGGAAATGTCAAGAAGCATGAATAATATAAATATAATTAATGGCAGGTAGTTAAAAAAAATCCTGATTTTCAATATTACTATCAGGACCTTTTATGCTATAAAATGTAAGAAAACCCCTCTAAGGATGGTAAAAGAATATGCTCCTTAGCTATTCTTCTTGCTCTGAGATATTGCATTTTGCATTTTATCACAGTAAAGTAAAGCAAGGTAAGGCTGAACTGGTGAGGAGAACAACATGAAATGTGTACTGGCTCTATTAGCACTAAAAGTATAGCTAAGCCCAAGAACAAAAATGCAGTATATTACAGCTTACCATCTTTAAATGTGGTGGCTGCATTGGTTTTCTTTTTTCTAAGCATATACAGAAATACTTGTTGACCCTGTCATACATGATTTGTTATTGTCACTTCCTGCGAGCTGCACACTTTTTTTGTGAACTTTAGGAAAGCAACAGCTGGACAATTGTGTCTATATGCTTGCCCAACCTCTTAAGACTGGTGTTCTTAACTGTGGGTATCCACACACTTTGAGGATATGGGAATCAAATCAATAGTTTAAAATAATCTGAAATATTGAACCTGAAATTAAAGTATATAAATCGGCTTGATGTGTTAAATGACATAAGAGTAGGAGTAACATTCTCAGCAACTTTACTTCAATACTATGTTTTGATTGCACAAAACAAAAAGAAAAATCTCCCTAGTTATAGCTAGCTTCTGCATTTATGATTTGCCATTTAAAAAATGAAATAGATTAAAATTCTTATTTTTTCAGCTGTTCTATACCTAGGGGATGGATATGTAAAGATAACCAGGCTATGTTTTTTTTGAAGTCATACTGTAGCCTAGTCATAAAAAAAGAACTATATATAAATATATATATATAACATAACATCCACCTCTAGCATCTCTTGGTGGCATAACTTGTTATCTAAGAGAAAATTATATGCATGGGACTTTTAACACATACATATTATCAGAGGCATAACTAGAACCTTCAGGGCCCCGGTGCAAGAAATTATGAAGGGCCCCCTGATCCCTGGCCAGGGCCCTTCCCTCTTCCCATTGATCCTGGGACCTTTTATTCCTATTGCAGGTCCCATATTTACGGTACCGCAGCGGGGCCCTTTCACAAGTTCTGCAGCAGGCCCCCTTTCTGCCATCTTCGGGCCTCCCCATGGTGGTGAAATGCCAGGACCCGGTCACAATTGCAACCTTTGCAATCCTGATAGTTCCCTCACTGGTGTCAGTAGTTTTTCATTTTTATTTGAATGTTATTTTTTTTTTTACCATTTCATTTTCTTTTACAATTTTATTTTTACAATTTTTTTAGGAACTCTGTTGGGGGGCTTTGATGAGATATCAGGGGTCTAAACAAACCTTAACTCTCAATTTCCATCTGTGTAGCCTCAGCTGCACAGAATGAATGGACAGGAATAGCTGTGCACCAAGCCTCACATTCATTCAGAAATGGACGTATAGTAAAAACAGTTTACTATGCTTCAGTTATGAATGAGCCAATTGGTACCGATCACTGACTCTGTTTATTCAGAAAAGGAAGGAGCCGGTAAATGACAAATTTACCGACCCGTTTCTATCTCTCCATCATGACACATCTTCTACAGCAGCTGGCAGGAGAGAGGAGGGGGAAGACATCAGCTCTGTGGGGGGGACCAGGGAAGCACACAGGGACCCTGGGAACAGCAGAACAGAAGTAAAATGGATAGAGGAAAATGGAGGAGACTGGGTCCTCTAAATGCCACCCCTGCCATTCCTCCTATTTCAGTGTACAAGGGAGGCACACGGGCCCCCTGGACCATGGGGCCCGGTTGCAATTGCAACCCCTATCGTTACGCCCCTGCATATTATGAAATTCTTTAATAGCTAAAAAAAACTTTACCTTACTGGGGTACTGCTGTGTTATATAGGGAACATAGGTATGTCCTGATGGCTTCTTCTGCAGAGAGACAACCACAAACAGCTCAAATAGTTGCTGTTCTTGGAGTTCGATAAGGTCCCGCTCCAGAGTCTGGTAGTGGGGGTTACGCTTCAGAGAATTCTGGACATGAGCCAAACGTTTATTGTGTTCTGCATAAGACATTAATGAACATTAAAAAAATGAACATTTTTTTTTTTAACTATTAAAAAAAATGTTAAAATGAAGCTTCCAATATTTTAAGCTATGATGTCCTTTTTAAACCATAATTCTTGCTTAAATATCTCAGAACCCAAGGGAGTGTAAACTCTATTTTTCTGCTCTTAGTTCCTTGTAAATCATCTGTTGAGAAACATTGTTATGGGCGTCACAAGATTAGTGAAGATGGCCTAGGAGTCCTGCCCAGTCATCAAGTAAACACATGTTCCACCTTCTCATCTATGATAACTAGGCTGGTCCATCAAGAAAGACAAGGTTTTCTGAATTCATAAAACCATTGTCTTGTTTAGCTTTTGATTTTTTTCAAAAGAGATTGGTTAATTTCATTAATAGCCAGTCTTCAAGTAAATTATGGGAAATCTGTGACAATTTTTCTTGCCTTACTAAGAAAGGGAGTGGTGAGACTTCATATACAAGGGCTGATAAAAAAAACACATGCTATTCTGATTCACACACGGTTTTATTTTATACTAAATTATATAAAGGACAAGGTAAATTGAGTTAAAGTGGCTTTCAGGTCACACTCATTTTATCAGTATTACACACTGCCAGCACCTAAATAGCAACCTCCCAAGCTTAGCATTCTTATCTGGCTTACCACCTGTTCTCCAGAATGCACTGCTACAGACATGGGCCAACTATCGAGTATATAACTAGCTCATCATCAGCCCTATGGTTGCCTTTTCCCTGCCTGGCATCTGGAGACTCTGGCCCAAAATACTGCCCTCGTGCCACAGTCTGACTTGCGGCATGGTCCTGCTGCTTTTTAGTACTAGTATTGTAGCCCTGCACAATCATCAACTGCAATGGTTCACAATCATATGAACTGCTAGCAGATGCAAGTGTAGTGAACAAGACCAGGATCTCCTAATATATGGCCGTGAGTTGTTTGCCAGACAAGAAAGTCCTTGAACTCTAAACCAAATTTGAAGCACCGCCTACTTAGAAAATTGAGTGGTCTCCTAAATAAATGAGGTAATAAAACAATAATAGAAAAATGTGGCAGTAGAACTTCTAACAAAAATAATACTGATTATTAGAATTATTAGCGTGAAAAAAATATTTTCCCAAAAGTAAAACTAGTTGCAAATGCTACAAATATTTATAAGCCATAAAATAAAGGTGTAGAAATCTATCGAAGGACAAACACTGCAGCATAATCCCAACAAATATACATCAATGTACTGTATATCTTATAAACATTAATACGTAGAGAAAATATCTGCATATGTTCCCTTTAAGAGCCGGTTCAAATATGTCAAGCCACGGTTTCAGTACAAATTTTAAAAAGGTGTCTGTGACGGTTTTGTCCACCGGTTCAGGTGCAATTCAGGTGCAATTTTTTTTACTTGAAATCGCAGCTGAACCGAACTGAAAAAGGTACAGGATTCTTTTTAATGCTTGCTTTACACCTATGCAGGTTGCAGTTTGCATATTCCAGGTGCATCTTGCATTTTTCAGGCTTGATTCACACTAATGCGTTTTATGATGCATTTTGAAGAAATGCAGGGAATTTTTATAACATGGGTTCCTATGGAACGCAATCACATCAATTAAATACGGTATATTAAACCGCACTCAAAACCATTGAGTGAAGCTGACCACTAGGTGTCAGTACTCATAAACCAGTATATTAGTATGGTTAATAATAAAAGTGCCACAGTGCAAATTGTGCATCAAAGCAAAAACATCAATAAAGTCCAAAGATTATGAACTATAAATCCATATGGTGATATAAAGTGCTCCAACAACAAATAATTGTAGATGACCACTAAGGGTCAGTAGGCTAAGTGAAATGATATAAATAATAACAAATCTCTTTCAGCATAATAATAAATATCACTGTGCAAATTATGCATATATGGATGCCATTGAGTCCATATCTCTTCATTAGAAGTCCAAACAATGATATAATGATGATAGATGATGGATGACGGACAGTGATAAAGAAAAAGAGGGACGAAACGTAACAAAAATCTGGCATGGGTTCTAACCCTTCCCAGAACCTAAGAAAATGTTTTTGCTTTAGATAAACTTTTAATGCATACCGTTTTTGACATTACACTTCCTTTTTTATTAATTTCTTTGCTTACTTTTTTGACGATCCTCTGCCTCACTTTCTGACTCGCTTGCTTCTCCTGCAAAATAAGAAATGGTAACAATGATCAGTAAATATACAACTCATCAATTCATATCTTACCATATAACCTAGATTATTTTCTTTTCAATGAATTTTGTATATGGCAAGGTCATCAGAGACTGATCCTTTAGGGCAGATATCTTAACAAAATCCATTATTATACAGATGGGCTGAGAATGGTGTTAAATATCCCTTCTATGCCTTGTAAATAGCATTCTATGGCTCAACGTTTGTACTATGAAGCTGTAAATCACACTGCTTATTGATACAGCAAGGATTAAATCCTAAAGAGACTTACCTTTAAATGAAGTTGTATCCTGTCCATTAAATGTCTGGACTTTGACCTTCTTTTTTCCACGCTTTGTATCAAAGATATCTTGTATTTTCATTACCAGCTGTGCAAAATAATTAAATTTAAATATAAAAATTCCAGATTGTACCATGTTATTTATTGTCAAGCTACACAAAAGTACAAAAATACCACATTTTATTTTGTATATTGTTAAAGTGGATCTAAACCCAAAAAAAAAAAAATTAAAT